>ML286148.1:0-85342 GCA_005239495.1 Nicotiana undulata
AATTACTCTCCTGTTGCGGCGCGCAACCCGATCCCACCGTACAATCATATTCCACCCTTATTTATTCTCATCATTTCACCCTTATTTCTTCTGTTGCGGCGCGCAACCCGATCCCACCGTACAATCATATTCCACCCTTATTACTTCTCAACATATCACCCTTATTCCTCCTATTGCGGCGCGCAACCCGATCTCACTGTACAATCACATTGCTAGCAACAACAACCAACAATTCAATAACAAGGATTTCTATCATCAAGAGTATAAATTCATAACAACCAAACAACCATGTGAAATCAAGGGCACAATAACATTTACCAAACAGTGAGTCATGTACGGTATGCCATAATCATATAGCTTAATTAAATCAATCCACATTTCCTTTCCATCATTTGCTACACAGCCTTTAGATCTTTGATACATTCAACAATTGGGTTCGTTGTCATTTCCTTCATTTAGTAGCACTTCCTTTCATACCGAGATATTCAAGCATATAACGAGTTTTGCACATGAAAGAGTAAGTACAAAGAATCACAGTTCACAATCTCACATAGCATGGTGGCATGGAAATCAACTTAAGGCATTCAGAGAACAAAACCCTTCATCTAATCACAATAGGACATATAATTCAAATACAATCAAACCAGGAATACATACCCGAATTCTCGTACACTAACAAGGCGACTCTACAAAGATTAAAGTTAGCCATACATACCTCGAGTTGGAATTCCCCTTTAATTTCTATCCCAAACCACCGGACCTTCTAACATCTTCAATCTAATTTACAATGTGACACATTCAAACTTAGAGTTAGGAATCTTGAACTCAGTTGGGCATTTTATCAAATACCATGTGATCCTTTATATTAACTATCCCTTTTTTAGTGAAAGATTACCCTAGCCTACTTCCCTTTGCTAGATTATGGTAGATTATTCACATGCATGCAAGGTTTTAACCTTCCTCTTCAAGAACCAACCTATGTGTGTTCTATTCTAACTAAAATCTAAGAATTTGGGGAAATGGAGTGAAGACTTACCTCTTATGGTGAAGACGATGATGACTACTCGAAAATTTCAAGACCTGAGTAGAGGTGGTGGACTGATTTGATGAAGAAGATGGCTTTCTCTCACTAAACTCACTCTCCCTTCTCTCTATTTTAGTCATATAGACGTTAAAATGAAAGGGGTAGGGGTTTTATTAGACTGGGGGTCGGGTATGAAAATTAGAAATTAGAAGCCCCGAAGCAGGAAATGCGGTCAGTAATGCGATCGCATTCATGCTATGCAGTCCGCATTCCTGTCGCGTAAGTGGCCCTCAGCTGGGCCAAAATGGGAAACAGACTGCCCAGGTATGCGACCACTATGCGGTCCGCATACCTATTATGCGATCGCATAGTGCGTCGCATAACCTCCGCCTAAAAAATAGAGGTGCAAGAATGCGACAACTATGCGGCCCGCATTCCCAAAATGCGATCGCATCTTGGGCCGCATAGTTGTCCTCAAAATGGACAGAAACTAGCCAGGTATGCGACCACTATGCGGTCCGCATACCTGATCTGCGATCGCATAGTGGACCGCAGATCCGCGCAATTCTGGAAAATTTTATCTTTTCAGTCCTGGGGTACTTTTTACTCAAAAAGAGTCCGTATTAAGAATTTCTACAGTTATAACAACAATGGGGCCTATCCGGGCATCGTTTTTAGTTAAGAAATTTTACGGGTCTTTACATCCT
Source organism: Nicotiana undulata (assembly GCA_005239495.1). NCBI lineage: Eukaryota > Viridiplantae > Streptophyta > Magnoliopsida > Solanales > Solanaceae > Nicotiana > Nicotiana undulata. The sequence goes on from ML286148.1 coordinate 1,732, forward strand.
CCCCCACTTAAAATCATTCGTCCTCGAATGAGGGTCGGGGAGTCATTTGGGTTTGAAAACACGATATGCCAACCCCCAATTTTCACTAACTCCGATATTTTCTAATAATTTTGCCAGAGTTTCCTTTTAACCAATTTCACACATTTTCAGTTACTCCAACAACTTGCACGTAATTCGGTTATCTCAACAAGTTGCATATAACTCAATTACTTCGACAAGTTGTACATGGTTCAGTTAACACCACTAATTTGCACATAATTCAACTATTAAATGAGTTGCACATGATTCATCTATTTCAAGGAGTTGCACATGATCCAACTAATCACAACATATACAAATGTGGTACAAATTTGAGAAGTCACAATAGTAGGGTAATTAGGGGAGTGGGGTGTTCTTGCACAAAACATGACACAAATATACAACTGCTTAGAGATGACAACTTTCAAAACCACTACCGGACTTATTCAAACAAATGGGGATATTTCTCTTTCATTTCATTTTCCGCTTCCCATGTGGCTTCCTCGACTTGTTGACTCCTCCATAACACTTTAACCGACAATCTCTTTGTTTCTCAATCTACAAACTTGCCTATCAAGAATAGCAATCGGAACCTCTTCATATGAAAATTCTTCATTAATCTCAACAGTCTCCACCGGCACGATGGCAAATGGATCTCCAATCACCTTCTTCAGCATGGACACGTGAAACACCGGGTGCACTAATGACATCTCAGGGGGAAATTCCAGCCTATACGCCACCTGTCCTATCCTTTGAGCGATTCTATATGGCCCGACATACCTTGGGCTCAATTTCCCCTTCTTCCCAAACCCCATGACTCCCTTCATGGGAGATACCTTCAAGAATACCCAATCGTCTACTTGAAACTCCAAATCCCTAGGATGAACATCCGCATAGGATTTCTGACGACTCTGAGCAGTTTTCATCCTCTCCTTAATGACTCTAACCTTCTCCATAGCTTAATGCACAAGATCTGGCCCTAGAAGTTCTGCCTCACCAACCTTGAACCATCCAATCGGAGACCTACACCTCCTTCCCGTACAATGCCTCAAATGGGGACATCTGAATACTAGCATGGAAACTGTTATTGTAAGCAAACTCTATAAGCGGCAAGTGATCATCCCAGCTACCCTTGAAATCTAATACACAAGCTCGTAACATATCTTCAAGCGTCTGAATAGTCTGCTCCGCCTGACCGTCTGTCTGCGGGTGGAAAGTTGTGCTGAGATTTACCTGCGTACCCAAACCTTGCTGAAATTTCTTCCAAAAGTTAACTGTGAACTAGGACCCTCGATCTGAGATAATGGATACTGGAGTTCCATGGAGTCTGACTTTTCTTTGATATACAATTGAGCGTACTGCTCCGCAGTGTCGGTGGACTTGACTGGCAAGAAATGCGCTGACTTCGTGAGCCGATCCACTATTACCCAAATTGAGTTGGACTTGCGCTGAGTGCGGGGTAACCCTACCACAAAATCCATATTGATCATCTCCCACTTCCATATCGGTATTTCCATAATCTGCGTCAACCCACTAGGCCTCTGATGCTCGGCCTTCACTTGCTGACAATTTGGACACCTAGCAAAGTCCGCTACACCCCTCTTTATACCATTCCACCAATAAATCTCTTTGAGATCGTGATACATTTTTATAGAACCTGGGTGTACAGAATACCTAGAATTATGAGCCTCTACCATTACCCTTTCCCGGATATCATCCACACCTGGAGCACATAATCTCCCCTGACACCGCAAGACACCGTCATCATTGTCGAGTGAAAAAACTGTGGTCTTGTGATTTAGAATTGGCTCTCTCAACTGTTCCAATGTTGGATCACTGAATTGTTTTTCCTTGACTTCCTCTACAAGTGAAGATTCAACTCCGTTACGCACCACAACATTCCCTTCATCTGAGGCCGTAAGACAGACCCCCAGACTAGCCAACTGAAAAACCTCCCGAGACAAAGGCCTCCGACCTACTTCTAAATGAGCCAAGCTCCCTATAGATTTCCGACTAAGAGCGTCGGCCACCATATTCGCCTTCCCTGGATGGTACAAAATGTTCATATCATAATCCTTGAGCAACTCCAACCATCTCCGCTGCCTTAAGTTCAGCTCCTTCTGTTTGAATAAATATTGAAGACTCTTGTGGTCTGTGAACACGTCCAGATGAACCCCATAAAGATGATTCCGCCAGATCTTCAATGCGATGACAACCTCTGCGAGTTCCAAATCATGCGTCGGATAATGCTTCTCGTGATTCTTGAGTTGCCTAGAAGCATACGCTATAACCTTACCACATTGCATCAACACACACCACAAACCAACCCTCGAAGCATCGCAATAAACCACAAATCCCTATGCACCTTTTGGCAAGGTCAACACCAGCACCGAAGTCAATCGCGATTTCAATTCCTGGAAACTCCTCTCACAAGCATCAGACCACTAGAACTTAATCGCTTTCTGCGTCAACTTAGTCAATGGGGACGCGAGAGTGGATAATACCTCCACGAACCTTCGATAATATCCAGCTAAACCCAAGAAACTACGGATCTCCGTCGTGGTCGTTGGTCTAGGCCAATCCTTTACTGCTGCGATCTTTTGGGGATCAACCCGAATTCCTTCCCTGGAGACAACATGGCCCAAAAAGGTAACTAACTCTAGCCAAAACTCACATTTCGAGAACTTTGCATACAACTGGTGCTGCTGAAGAGTCTGTAGAACTGCTCTGAGGTGATTAGCATGATCTCCCTGACTTTGCGAATACACAAGGATATCATCGATGAAGACTATCACAAAAGAATCAAGAAACGGCTTGAAAACCCGATTCATAAGATCCATAAAAGCTGCTGGGGCGTTGGTTATCCCAAAAGACATTACCAAAAATTCGAATTGCCCATAACGAGTCCTGAAGGCAGTCTTAGGGATATCCTGCTCCCTAATCTTTAACTGGTGATACCCGGACCGTAAATCAATCTTTAAGAAGAACCTAGCACCTTGCAGTTGGTCGAACAAATCATCTATCCGAGGCAATGGGTACTTGTTTTTTATGGTGACCTTGTTGAGCTACCGATAATCAATACACATTTGAAGCGATCCATCTTTCTTTCTAACAAAAAGAACCGGTGTTCCCCAATGCGACACACTTGACCTAATGAAACCCTTTTCTAGAAGATCCCTCAATTGCTCTTTTAACTCTCTCAATTCTGGTGGCGCCATACGGTAGGGTGGAATAGATATTGGATGCGTATCTGGCAATACATCAATCCCGAAATCGATCTCTCTATCTGGTGGAATCCCAGGAAGCTCATCCGAAAAAACCTCAAGAAACTCATTCACGATAGGCACGGAATCGGGAGCAGGCACCTCCGAAGTGGTGTCCGCAACCCGGACCAAATGGTAGAAGCACCTTTCTGTGATCATCTTTGAGGCCTTAAGCTAGGAAATAAAGCTACCTCTTGGCACATTATTATTCCCTCCCACTCGATAACTGGTTCATTAGGAAACTCGAGCCTCATAATTCTGGTGCGGAAATCGAGTTTAGCAAAGCACAAATAGAGCCAATCCGTCCCCATAATCACATCAAAATCTACCATTACCAACTCAACAAGATCGGCCGTGGTTTCTCGACCACGCACCGTGACAACACAGTTCCTATAGACTCACGCGGCTATAATAGATTCACCAACCGGAGTCGACACAGAGAACGGCTCATGGAGTTGTTCCGGTTCTATCCCAAACCTTGAAGCAACAAAAGGGGTGACATATGATAAGGAAGACTCGGGATCAATAAGAGCATAAACATCATGAGATTGAACAGTCAGGATACCTGTGACGACATCTGGAGAAGCCTCCGCAGTATGACGACCACTCAAAGCATAGAACCGACTGGGTCCTCCCCGACCTCGTGCACCACCCCTAGTTGCACCACGCCCAGCTGGTGCTGAAAAGCCTCGGGCTGGTGGGCATTATGAAGATGTAGCAGCTGAAGAACTAGATGATTGGGCGGCACCCCATCTTGCACCCTGGACGAATGAAGGGCAGTCTCTATGAATATGACCCCTCACCCCACAACCATAGCATACTGGCCGATCTAGATAACAGGGCCCAGTATGAAACCTCTCACACTTGGGGCATGGGCCCCTCTGCTGCTGGAACCTCCCACCGGAACGGCCTGGCTGATGGAACCCCCTACCGCCTGAACTGGCCCCAAAATAACCTCCATGATGATGATGGTGACGACATGGTGGCGGGGCACTAGTTGATGATTGAGCATGAGACTGGCATGGTCCTGATGACCCTCTCCCAGGAACTTGTCTCCCTCCTCCAAAAGAACCTCCAAGGTTTCCCGCAGAGCGGGCTCTACTAATACTTTCTCTATCCATCCTTATCTTCAATTTCCGAGCCTCCGTCGCCTGGGAAAATCCCACAATCTTTCCATAGTTCATATCTGAATGCAGAGCAGTCGTAGCAGCTTCGTTAATAACCAAGGGACCAAGGCCCTGCACGAACCGACGAACTTTAGCCTCCATAATCGACACCATATGAACAGCATATTTGGACAGGCGCACGAACTCCATATGGTACTCCCACACACTCGTGTTGCCCTGCTTGAGGACCTCAAACTCTGTAGCACGGGCTGCAATAGTCTCGGCCGGCAAGAAATGGTCCATGAAGGCATCTACAAACTCATCCCACCTCGCAGGAGGGCTCCCCTCTCCACGGGAACTCTCCCATATCTCGAACCACAAATATGCCGCTCCCTTCAGACGATAGGAAGCCAACTCAACCCCCTCTGTCTCAGTAGCCCTCATAACTCGGAGGGTTTTGTACATCTCATCAATGAACTCCTGAGGATCAGCCTCTGGGTTGGTGCCTGTGAACTCTAGAGGGGATAACCGTAGAAACTGGTTGACTTTGGAACCTGAAGAATCCCCTTGTCCACTAGAGGATACGGGGGCAATATTTGATCTTCGGGCCTGGGAGGCCACTAGCTGGATCAACATCTGGATAGCTCCCCTGACGTCCCCATCAGAAATACCGGGACGGAAGCTGGAGTTGGAGGTGGGTCAGGAATATCAGCGGAAGGGATTTCAGCACCCTCCGCTGGAGCGGGAATAGGAATAGTCTAGCCTGGAGCGGAGGAGTCAGGCTGGCTTATGGTCGAGGAATCATTCGCGCCCGCACCACAAGATGGTGAATTCATCACCACTCCCGGGGTGGCATTGGCCTCTAGGCCGAGTCGAGCTCTCTTCTTGGGTGCCATTTACTGGAAGTTGGAACAATGAACGAGTTAGAGGAAGCAACCTCACCTTTCATCACATTGCACGATACAGCATGACAATAAAGGGTATTTTCCTAAATGTCCATGCAGCCCCCAAATTATAGATGTGGTCGAGAACACACTGATAAGAAGGGCTCTACTAGACACGGCTCCGAGACATCCTAGGATACTTTTAAAAACCTTAGGCTATGATACCAAGTTTGTCATGCCCAAAACCGAGGGATGAGACCGGCGCCTAACCGGATGATCCCGGTCAAGCGGACCTGGTTTGCCTTTCCTACCCAGCACGTCGCCCCGTGTTCATAACATACATTATTTATATGAAACAGTGAGATAAGCTTAAAAGTGTGTGATTACCACAACAAATTCAATTTTTCTCATTTAACATTATTATACTAGGTTTCCCAAAACATACATAATAGATACAACATTCCCGATACGGACCACGAATACGAGCAAATACAACCACTTCCCAAAATATATATATACAACCCACATAGTGTCTACGGAGCCTCTAAGAGTACGAACAGTATACATAGACTTGCCGGCGACAAGGCCCCAGCTATACCTCAAATGAAGGCAACATAAATAAAATGAGCCAACATGAACTACACACGGCCCTGAGAAGAAGTGGGGCTCACCAAGACTGCTGAGAAGATGGAGGGAAGGCACCAATATCGGCAATCGGAGCTACCTGCTATGGAACCATCTACATCCATATAAAAGATATAGCGCCCCTGGCAAAAGGGACGTTAGTACCATTGAATAGTACTAGTATGTATGAACAAACTTCACTCTAAGTAGAATCAAACACTGCACAGATAGGAGACAGTCAGGGAAACCAAAAAAATACTACACAGAAACACACAATGAGAGTTTCAGAGTTCTTTATTTCAATTACTCTCCTGCTGCGGTGCGCAACCCGATCCCACCGTACAATCATATTCCACCCTTATTTCTTCTCATCATTCTACCCTTATTTATTCTGTTGTGGCGCGCAGCCCGATCCCACCATACAATCATATTCCACCCTTATTACTTCTCAACATATCGCCCTTATTCCTCCTGTTGCGGCGCACAACCCGATCCCATCGTACAATCACATTGATAGAAACAACAACCAACAATTCAATCACAAGGATTTATATCATCAAGATTATAAATTCATAACATCCAAACAACCATGTGAAATCAAGGGCACAATAACTTTTACCAAACAGTAAGTCATGTACGGTATGCCATAATCATTTAGCTTAATTAAATCAATCCACATTTCCTTTCCATCATTTGCTACACAGCCTTTAGCATTTTGATACATTCAACAATTGGGCTCGTTATCATTTCCTTTATTTAGTAGCACTTCCTTTCATACCGAGATATTCAAGCATATAATAAGTTTTGCACATGATAGAGTAAGTACAAAGAATCACAGTTCACAATCTCACATAGCATGGTGGCATGGAAATCAACTTAAGGCATTCAGAGAACAGAACCCTTCATCTCATCACAAATAGGACATCTGATTCAAATACAATCAAACCAGGAATACATACTGAATGCTTGGACACTAACAAGGCGACTCTACAAAGATTAAAGTTAGCCATACATACCTCGAGTTGGAATTCCCCTTTAATTTCTATCCCAAATCACCGGACCTTCTAACGTCTTCAATCTAATTTACAATGTGACACATTCAAACATAGAGTTAGGAATCTTGAACTCATTTGGGCATTTTATCAAATACCATGTGATCCTTTATATTAACTAGCCCCCTTTTAGTGAAACATTGCCTTAGCCTACTTCCCCTTGCTAGATTATGGTAGATTATTCACATGCATGCAAGGTTTTAACCTTCCTCTTCAAGAACCAACCTATGTGTGTTCTATTCTAACTAAAATCTTAGAATTTGGGAAAATGGGGTGAAGACTTACCTCTTATGGTGAAGAAGATGATGACTACTCAAAATTTTCCAGGCCTGAGGAGAGGTGGTGGACTGATTTGATGAAGAAGATGGCTTTCTCTCACTAAACTCACTCTCCCTTCTCTCTATTTTAGTTAGATAGATGTTAAAATGAAAGGGGTAGAGGTTTTATTAGGCTGGGGGTCGGGTATGAAAATTAGAAATTAGAAGCCCCGAAGCAGGAAATGCGGTCAGGAATGCGATCGCATTCCTGCTATGCGGTCCGCATTCATGTCGCATAAGTGGCCCTCGGCTGGGCCAAAATGGGAAACAGACTGCCCAGGTATGCGACCACTGCGGTCCGCATACCTATTATGCGATCGCATAGTGTGTCGCATAACCTCCGCCTCAAATATGGAGGTACAAGAATGCGACAATTATGCGGCCCGTATTCCCAAAATGCGATCGCATCTTGGGCCGCATAGCTGTCCTCAAAATGGACAGCAACTTTCCAGGTATGCGACCACTATGCAATCCTCATACCTAATCTATGATCGCATAGTGGACCGCAGATCCGCGCAATTCTGGAAAATTTTATCTTTTCAATCCTGGGGTACTTTTTACTTAAAAGGGGTCCGTTTTAAGAATTTCTACAAATATAACAACATTGGGGCCTATCCGGGCATCATTTTTGGTTAAGAAATTTTACGGGTCTTTACACTAGACCGGCCAATCCTCCTATTTCCTCTAATAAAGGTGTCATTTCGATGTCTCCAAAGCAGAAGACGGCCTTTTCACAGTCCCAGAATAAGGTAGCAACCTCTATCATCGTGTTGTTAGGCTGGATATCCAGGAGGGATGGTAGATTACCCAGGTATTTCTTGACGAGGGTTATGTCACTAGAATGTAAATATCCCCACCAACTCAGCAATTTTGGGTGGATGTTGGTGACCATGCCAAATCTGGGGACTTCGTGCCTCATTTCTGCAAGGCAAACAAGGTTAGACCCTGACCCCTACCGGATTCGACTATTTAACATCAATGATTAGCATGAAGCTTTTAATTCTCCAAATAAATGCACAGAACGTGATGATGTCCGTTTGGGTTTATATAAACACAGTGGACCTGTTGGACAAGGCTCTCTTAGAGGCTATTGTTCGGACAACACGTTAGCCTGGCTAGGTTCGACCATGATGTATGCAGCAGTATAACGGAGTAAGGTTTCTACGGGGTTTTAGACTGGTACCCTCGAGCGGACAACTCAAGGGGGAAAGGCACGGAACCCTCGGCTGCACCGCTGATCAACTAGTTTTACCACAAATAAGCCTTTTCGAATTTAGGGGGTAATGATATAGGAAGGGTGCAACCACTCATCAAGCATTGATATAGGATTTTATTTGGTACGAGTGGAGTATGATGTTGAGCATGATTATGCAGCAATAAATAAGCAATAAACAGCATGTCGTCATGTATTTGCACATTATGAAAGCGGTAAATATAGCAGTTATAATTATAAGCAGTTACAAAGGGAAACAAAGAAACATGTCATAGTCGTTTGGAAAAAACATAGACAGCTAATTGCACATAAAGGGGAAAGGGAAAGGGTGCAGGTATTAACACATATTCACAAAGCGGTTTGTAATGGTAAAAGCCTAAAATCCCCAGCAGAGTCCCCATGCTGTCGCGCCCCCTTTTTTTCCCAAGCACTCCTTTCGCGGCCGGTTAAAAGGGTTTTTGACATTGGTTGGGACAACTCGTTCCTTTTGGGAAAGGGGTTTGCGCATTTCTGAAGAATCGCCACCTAATGATTTTAAGGTGCGTTAGGGCACCTAATGGGTTTCATTTACAACTAAATTTGATAACCAGAGACATGGTAAGGGCTTGAAATTATCCTAAGGGGAAGGTATTAGGCACCCCTCAGGATCCACAAGTGTGGTTCCCGGCCAAATAGCATTTGTGAATTTGTGTAACTAGCAAGTAAACAATTAATGTCCAAATAGTAGGGGGTTTGAAATGTTCATAGCCTAAGCACACACATGTTGTTAGTAGTTGAGAATGTTTAGTAGCTAATAGTTTTGAAAAGAATTATGGTCTAAACATGTTTATGGGAGTAAGGGGTATCCTAGGTTTGTTTGTAATATGGATCACATCAATGCAATACCCGGTATGACACTCCTCAAAGAGGGGCTACACGTGGTATTAGCGCACCGGTCATCATATCCATATCTACCCTTTCCCAACCCGTGAAGGTAATTAAAGCGAGTGTTGGTCACGATCTCGATTGCATGTTGTTACCCGTCCCTTCCTATTAATCCCTGAGGAATTTAGGACTTCTATCCTATAAAGGAGGTTCTAGGCAGACCCTCAGGTTTTAAAGGTAAAATTCTAAGGCGGCATATAAAGACAAATATGACTGCAGATACGGGGTAACATATAATCAGGAAAGGGGCTCAAATACCTCCACAGATAATACAAGTAATCAGCATGAATCAAACATGGTAGCTAATTGATAACAATAGAGAAACAGATTTATTGCATAACTAAGAGAGGAAGTCCTAATCAGTTTTGCTTACTGGTTTTAAACATGTTGTCAGTTAAACAATAATCACAAGAGGGCAGTTCCATTTTTATTTTAAAGTTGATTACCTAAGGCTTGCCTAGGCGTGGGGATAATATGTAACAATTATTCAGAATTGTTAACAATTTTAGGTTGTTATATCTAAGAGCATGCAATCCTAAGTGTTGTAGAATATATAGAAGTTAATTACCAGTTGTTAGAGCGAAGTGAACTGTTTCATACTGCACTAATTAGGCTAAGTGTAATTAGGCGAATGTGATCCTATAACATGATATCTAATGCAGAAACATGCAGAATAACAGAATTTCTAAACGCACATCAAATTATGCACATCGTTAGAATAGGCAGAAGTGACAGTTTGTTTTAGTGTTGTTTACCTAGAAACAGGATTTCTAAGTGCGTAGCATGGTTGTAGCATAATGAGACATGATTGCAGCTTATGTTAACATTATTTATCCTAGGATAGGATTTCTAAATAAGTTTCAAAATAGGCAGAATCACATGGTGACAGTTCATGTTAGTGTTATTGTTTTCCTTAGAGACAGGAGTTCTAAGTGATGATGAGATGCTGAAAAATAGTATATATGCATCCTAGGGAACATGGTATCTAATGCATGGCATGCTTTGTGCAGGTTATTCCTAAACATGACTGCTATTGCGCATAGAGGAAAGTAAACCTAGGAGCATGATTTCATAGCCACAGTAGAGTAAGTGCAGTGCGGAAGGGCCAGCCTTAGTGTGTCAAAGTTCAGAGGGAGCTTAGATGGTCCCAAAGCAATGCTCACACAAAGAGGGCAGAACTTAAAAGGTCTAAGAGTAGAGTGAGAGTGCTTGATATAGTTTTGAAAGACAGGTTGAGTAAGAAAACAGTTTTGAAAAAAGACTTGAATATAACAGAAAAGTTTAACCAATGAAATAGTTGAAAGAGTAGAAACACCAATCTAAGGACCAAAACAAATTCAGCATCACACAAAGAACCAAGAATAGTCCAACAACCACAAACAGGGCTAATAGGATTTGAGGGACAAGTATAGAGCATGTGAAGGCAAGCATGTAGTGAGCAGAAGTATACATAGGTACACAATCAGAAGTTCCTAAGAGGTTCAGGGAATTGGGAGACAACATAGTAACAATAACAAACAGCCTAAGGTAATACCAGTAAGGGCATGCCTTAACCAAAGCTAGTATACAGACATAGGCATGGAGAGATTCACATAGAAGCGAGTTTCAAGTACATAAAGACATATTGATAATGGAAGTAAGCATATATTAACATACTAGATGAAGTAGAGATTCTAATTACATGTTGAACAACAACATAGTAGGTAGAAGCATATCAGAAACACAATCAACTGAAGCACTAACAGAAACATATTAGTTTGAGAACTGAATTTGAATTAGAACATACCAGGAAGTGAAGACAATAACACAAAGTAGGAAATAGGAGAGCACAATAGTTAGCCTTGGCTTGTAGCCGGCTAACTTAGAGTAATAGCAAGTAGCACAAAAGAGAGAACAGAGAGTTTTAGTTGTGTGAGAGAGAGTTATTGAACCAGTGAGTTCGTCTGTTTGTGCTAATGAGAGGAAATGTATATATAGTTTGAAAACAGGTAGCAAATAAGGTAGGAATCAAAGTTAACCAATAATTAAGGTATTGTGTATCAATCAGTATAAAATCAGCATAGCTATCCCTTAATTGAAGGGGTTAAGTCTAAACGGTAATGTGCAGACAACAAATAAGGAAAGATACCATATGTGGCTGCATATAACATGTAAGGAAATAATTTATCACAGTACAGGTATGGGACATGCAATTGAGACTAGGTTCAGAATATTTCAATTAAGGAAATAACATAAGAATCCAGGTGACAGCCTAGTCGACCAAAATAAGGCAAGGGAATAGTTTAAAGGTTGAAAATCAGTTAGCGAAATCATCACAAGAGAACAGTGAGAGATATTAATTATAGGAAATTAGGGGTTTAAACAGGAGTAGTCCTTATTAGGAGGGAGATTATCACAAATCCCTATGGATACACGGAATAAACACACAATAGGTAAGTAAAATCAGAGACTCAAGTAAAAATCACATAGAATCAGGGATTCAATATTAGCACACAGTAAATGATTAAAGGAATTATCAAACGAACATGATACAATAGGGAGAATCAAAGAATCAGAAACCCTAATGATTATGGTAGCAAGAAATCAAAATAGTAACAACTAGAGGGATTAAATAGGACGAACACAATATAAGCAGAAGAAACCAAAATTGTAAACCCTAATGAGCAAAATAGGGTAAAAATCATAGGAACCTTAAGACGTTCACGAGAAAACGAGGGTTCAAACAGATTAAACGAACATATCAGTCAAAGAGAGACTCAGAATCTAAGGAACCTAGGGTTTTCATCATAATAACTCAAACAAAAGGAAAAACTTTAAGTAAATCGTTAAAACATAGTAGGAATCATAGAATGATACTAAAAGCAAAGAAAAATCGTTTTGAAAAAAAGGTTATGAAACCCTAATTTTGAGATGAAGAAACGTTTGGAAACAGTAAAGTTTTTTGAAGGAAACATATAAAAACCTCATAATATACACAGATCTAAACGATTAGAGAGTTTTAAGAGTTAGGGTTTCAAAGAGAACCCAGAAAGGATAAGAAAAACCCCAAAATATTACCGGTCTTAGCCGAAAAGTAATAGATCTTACTCGAACGGCCGGAGATGGATGGAAAATGGCATGAAAGGCCATGGGTGGAAGTCGAACCGCTCCAGGTTCACTTGAAGACCTCAAGGTAGTGTCAAGCCGGCGTGGGGTGAGACATAGGCGAGGAGATGGTGCGAGGTCATGGTTTCCGACGAAGGAGGTAGCCGGAGAAGATGGATAGAATTCATCGGAAGGGGGAAGGCGGAAGGTTCTAGAGAGAACTTAGAGAGAACTAGAGAGAATGTGAGAGAAATGGAATGGGGGAAAATGAGGATGGAGGGGGTAGTCGTTTAGTATTAATTTAGGTAAGGGTTGATCTGGGCCATTGATTTGAAATAATCAACGGCTCAGATAGATTGGGGGATTGGGTGGGGTAATTTAGGGATTGGGCTTGGGTTGTTTGGGCTAGTTAATTGGGTTGGGGGTCCGGGTAGAATTGAATAAAATTGAATTAAAAGTGGCTACTTGTTAAATACCCGTTTAAAAAAATAAAAAAATAATTAATAAAAATAGCCAATAATTATACAAAATGAAATTAAGGCTAAATAGGTGAAATTAAGGTGATTAACTAGCATTAAAATATAAAATGACTGATTATTGGATTAAAATAGCATAAAATATATAATTAGGCCATAATTGCAAAGTCATTGCAATTATGGCCAAATAATGCCATTGTGGCTAATTTGTGAAATAGTTTGGCCTTAATAGGACCTAAAATGATATATTAAACCAAGACATGCTTTGCAATTATTTGTAATACAACTTATGATTCATTATTAGATATAAAAGTACTGGATAAATTAGAAATAAATTAATAAAAGCATGGGAAAATTTTGGAAAAATACCAATTATCACAAAACTTGATTTTGAAGATATATGTATAAAATTTTAAAAATAGTTTAAGGAAAAATTGGGTATCAACATATATGTGTTGTTTTGGTCCTGTAGTTGTTGCACAGTTCCTTCTAGTTGGCAGATTAGTGCATAACAATGCTCGTTTTCTGGGAAAACTGGTGGTAGATTAAGATTTAGGGGGATGTGGTGATTGTCTAGTATGAATTTGGGCGAGACTGGAGAAGCGCCGCCGTCGTGGTGCGATTTCTGGCGGCGGTCGGCGGTGGTGTTAGCAGAGAGGTGAAAGACGGGTTTTGGTGCGTATGGTTTGGGGGGTTAGGCTTTTCTGACATATTTAAGGGAATTGAGGCTCAGTTGCAAGTCGTTGAATCAAAATGATCTAACGGCTGAGATAAGAGGGATCCAAAACTACGTCATTTTGTTTAGTGGCGTGTTGGACTGGATTGGGTTTTAATTAGGCTGGGCAGATTTAAATTAAAAGAAGGGGAATTGGGCCACCTAAATTTGTTTTGGGTGGCCCAGAATAGAGACCCGAGCCAATTTTCTTCCTTTTCTTTTGTAACGACCCGACCGGTCGTTTTGCATATTCAGACCCCGTTCCCCTAAATGAGGCTTCCTGTAGCCGCTTATTATGATTTATGACTTGCGGGGACGGGTGGTCCAGGATTCGGGAGTGTTTAGAGTATAGGAACACTTGGTTCCTTAAGGTTGGCCTTTTTCTCCAAGTTTGACTTCGGTCAACATTTTTAGTAAACGACCTCGGGATCGAGTTTCGACGGTTCCGGTAGCTTCGTATGATGATTTTGAACTTGGGCGTATATTAGGAATGGGTTTTGGATGACCCGGGAGCGTTTCGGTGCCCAATATCGAAATAAGAGTTTCCTTAAGTTTGAAATTTGGTTTGGAACGTGTTTTTGTGTTATCGAGGTCCGAACAGAATTCCGAGACCGGGAATAGTTCTGTTATGTCATTTATGACTTTCTCGCAAAAATTTGGTGTCATTCCGAGTAGTATAGGTCGGTTCAGCGCATTGGTAACGAATTCAAGAACTTGAAGTTCTTAAGTTTTGATTCTAGGGGTTTTGAGGGGTGATTTTGAGTTTTAGTGTTGTTTTGAGTGTTCCGAAGGCTCGAGCGAGTCCGTATTATGATTTGGGACTTGTTGATATATTTGTACGGGGGCTCGGGTGGGCCCAGGTGCCCCTCAGGCACCAAACGAGGCCAAAAACCAGCTGAAGCAGTTGCTGGTGCACCTAATCTGGTGTGACCGCAGGTGCGGTTGCCTAGTCGCAGGTGCGAGACCGCTCCTGCGGTCAAGGCCTCGCAGGTGCGGCCCCAGGTGAGGCTGCCCATCTTCGCAGGTGCGGACAATATTCCGCAGGAGCGGAGCCGCAGGTGCGGGCTCCACTCCGCAGGTGCAAGTTTTGCCCCTTGTCCCATTTTCGCCAGTGCGAGACCGCAGGTGCGTCCTTGAGTCGCAGGTGCGGAACCACTGTAGGCAGTAAATTCTTTAAAACACGGGAATTTCTCATTTCCTCCATTTATTTCCACCATTAAAGACCTTGAGAGCTTGGGAAAACAGCCCCACGACCTAGCAGCTAAAAGGTAAGTAAATTCTACCTGGTGTTAGCTTAATGCATGAATTTCTAGCTAGATTAACTACCTAATTAGTGAAAAAATCAAGGGTTAGAGTAGTAACCTAGGTTTATGAAAATTTGGAGAAATTCCAATGAATTTGCCACCAAATCATACAACAACTAAAAATTAATGATCCTTAGGTTATGGGAAACTGTTTCCTTCGACAATTTCCGAAAATCCGAGCATGCGGGCCCAGGGGTGAATTTTGGGATTTCTCCAAGTAGGTTGAATTACGACTTAATTAGATAAATTTCATACCTTGAGCATAGATTAATTTATGTATACCATGTTTGACTAGTTTTGAATCGTTGGGAGGCGAGTTCGGATTTTCGGGAGCGTTCTTGACCCGGAAAGTACGTTCGGCACGAGGTGAGTCTCCCTTCTAACCTTGTAAGAGGGAATTGTCCTCATTGGTGACTAAAATGATTGAAATTTCTTATTTGTGGGAGCTACGCACGCACGAAGTGACGAGAGTTCGTGCATAGCTACTATTATACCATGACGGGTAGTTTTGGGACTCACGAGCATGCTTTTATGTGTCTTACATGTATCCTAAATGTATTTCGAGTTGCTTATTATCCTTGAATTAGCATGAGAATATTAGGAAGTTACAATCGAATTTCAGATGCTTAAGTTCTTGTTTGCAAGTATAATCTTTATTAAATTCCTGAATTCCTGATAATTATGTGTATGTATACGAGCACCTGCGTCGCATGTATGATTCGCGAGCGGGGTAGCCTTATTATTATGTCAACCGTGTCGCATGTTCGATTCGCGAGTGGGGTAATATATGCATCTATGGTTCGAGTCGTTCGACCCTCGCCAGTGCACATTTATTTTTTTGCGACGCTTCGGTCGTACGCTCCGGCATATTATGTGTTGTATATTTGACTGAGAGTCTTGTTGATATTATTTAAACTGTATAATTGACTGAGAGACTTGTTGTTATTATTTAAACTGTATAATTGACTGAGAATCTTGTTGTTATTATTTAAACGGCTTCATGTGAAAAGGAAAAGTTAGTGTATTATATGCTAGTGTGATTCGGCGTGCAGAGGTAAATGGTAAATTTATATTTGATATTTTCATGTCTTGTGATTTCTAGGACTACTATCCCTGCCTAGTCTTATTTAGTCCTGTTATTTAATCATGACCCTAGTAAGTATCACGTCTACTTCTCGTCACTACTTCTTCGAGATTAGACGGGATACTCACTGGGTACATATTTGTTTATATGTACTCATGCTATACTTCTGTACTTAATTGTACAGGTTCTGAGGCAGGTGCATCTGGTCATCAGACTGGGGCTCGATCTTGAGAGCATACTCTGTACCCGACTCCACGGTGAGCTGATCCCCTTGGCGTATCTCAGCAGCACTTGGGAGTTGTCTTTTGTTATTTCTGTCTATTTCCTTCAGACAGTAGGACAGTTATTCTATCTTATTTTGTATATTCTACTAGTCCGCCCGTAGACTTGTGACACTAGGTCCTGGCACACGTAGTAGACACTGTATTTTTGGCACTGTATATGTTATTTACAGTGCTTTTGGTTATGTTGATTTAAGTTGGTTAAGTCATACGTTTTCACCCTACAAATTTAACCTTAAAAATTTGACAAGTTTTGGAACAAATTATCAAATAAGGTAATCTTACTAGTAATACAAGTGTTGGCTTACCTAACCCCGGCGTTGGGCGCCATCACGACCTGAGTTCGGATTTGGGTCGTGACATCTTTTTTCTTTGATTTAAGAAAATCTAGATTAATTAATTAAAACCCTAAATTAAGTCCTAAATCAAATCTAATCTGTGAAATAAACTTAATTAACTACTTGTAATATTTGAACAATTAATCAACTTAAAACTAAATTACTAATTTAAGGCTAAGACTCAAATGTAACATGACCAATATTTTTTTGTGAATTTTCTGTTTATTAAAGTAATTAATTAACAAATTAATCCTAAAAATACAAACACAAAACCTAAAATGCAATGCATGAGATTTTTGATATTTTTGTGGTATTTTTCATGATTTTAAAGATACTAAAGGTGCACAAGAATGCAAACAATTAATTAAGAAAAACCTACAAAATTCAATAAAACGAAAATAATCTAGAAAAACCTATTTTTAAATTTTTTGTGGGAGTATTTTTGGTCGGGCAAAAATCACATGCTCACAACAATTAAGTATGATTATGATTCTATGCATGTAATAACCCTAACTAGCAAGAAAAAGTGAAACTAACTATAAAAAAAAAAACTAATATTAAATTAAGAAATTGAGCATACCAGGTGTCGGATTTGTCGTAGAATTAACCCTTTGATTAATGAGATAAGTTCTAGGAGCAGGCAAGAAAAGTATGAACAGTGCTAAAGAGGCTTTGAGACGTGAGGGTGTGAAAAGTATAAAAGGAGGACGGGCCTCCTATTTATACTAAAACCCTAAGGACCCCACCGATTTACCTGGCGCGGCCGCCGAAATCCACAACGGTCCGCGCTCTTAACCTTTTGAAGAGTTGTTGCTGCAATATAACTGCTGAGAGCGAAAAAGTAGGAGAGGCCGCGAAACAAGGTCCGCTCACTGCGAAAATTCCACCGTGTACATGGATGAAACTTTAGAGAGGTTACATTTGGACTTTTCAAGTCCGCGTCCGCTACAAAATCACGCCCCCGCGAAAGAGCTTCCGCTGACCATTTGAATTTTTAGAGCGGTCAGCGGTCCAATGACACACTTAGCCAAATTTTTCCAGTATTAGTCCTGCACTGCATCATTAATTCCTACACAAATCTCACAACCAGTTAGTTCAAAAGAGCCTAATCTAAGAAGAAAAATGAAAAATAAAGAAAATTCACTTGGGTTGCCTCCCAAGAAGGGCCTGATTTAACGTCGCGGCACGATGCAGGTTACCATAATCATTGAAACTTTATCAAGGCTACCATGTGGCTGTCATCAAACTTTCCTAAGTAATTCTTCACACGATACCCATTAACCCGTAAGATTTCACCATTTTTATTCTTCAAGTCAAGAGCACCAAAAGGTGTTACATGCACTACCTCAAAGGGGCCACTCCATTTGGACTTAAGCTTTCCCTGGAACAGACGTAACCGGGAGTTGAAAAGAAGGACCAAATCTCCCTCCTTGAATTCCTTGTTGTGGCCATATTTTTCGTGCATGTATTTCATCTTCTCCTTGTACAATGATGAGCTTGAATAGGCATGAAACCGGAATTCATCTAGCTCATTGAGTTGTTCCACCCAGAGATTTGCTGCAACATCCGACTCAAGATTTGACCTCTTCAAGGCCCACATGGCTTTATGTTCTAGCTCAACCAGCAAATGACACGCTTTACCAAACACCAACTGGTACGGAGACATACCGATTGTAGACGCGTAATTTTTTACCCGCATATTTTTTTAAATTAGTTAGTATTTTAATATTTTAAAATATTCACTCGATTTCATTATACAATTCGAGTATTTTTCGGTTTTAATTTCAAAACATATATTTGAAAACACAAAAATATTTCACCTTTATAATATTCTCATGTCATACATATACTTGTATATTCTAATATAATTTAACATCATTAGTCTTTTATAATATATATTTTTTTTACTTTGATTTTTACTTGGTTTCTCTACTTGTATGTATGTATGTATATATATAATATTTCATATTATGAAATAGTTTATTTAGTTAATTGAAAATAATTTTATTTTAATAGTTTAAAAAAAGAGTTTGGATTTGTTAGTTAATGGACTTTAAAATTGAAAAATCCTAAATTTGAAGCCCAAATTCGGATGAAGAAAGGCCCAAATATGGGCAGCCCATCTCCACACCCCTGAACCCACTAACCCACCCCAAATACCTGTTTGACCCGCCCCACTCCCTCCTTAGATTTTTATTCTTAGATTGAAATTAGGAAAAATGGGGTGCGTAGGATCGGGTTAAATTCGATCTACTCCCTCCATATGTCCAAGTTTCCATCAAAAAAGGGATAAAAATCAGATTTTAGAAAGAAATTCAGATTTCTTGGGGAAGAAGGGAGAAGGTTCGAGACCCCCTATTTATTGGGGGTTATTTTTCATAACTAGGGGGGGATTGTTTTGGAATAGAGTGAGCAAGAAAAGGTTTTGGGGTTTTTCTTCTTTTGGTTTTCATTTTTGAGTTGGTTCACAGGGGACTCTCGAAAAACAGAAAGAAAAAATCAAGTTTTGGTTTTGGGAATTTCTTTTTTTTTTCTCGTTTTCATTTCAAAAAGTCTTTAAAAAAAATATTTCTGTGTTTCCTTCAATTTCGACTCTTGGTGTTTAAACGGGGGAGTTCGAGTCCGAGAATTCTGGGTTCCGATCGTGGTTCTGTGTTGCCTCAGATTCTCGTCATTGTTCTTGCTATTTCAGGTTCCTTCCCTCTCTTTGTCTTAATATGAACTATTGTGCAAAGCATAATGGGAGTTGTCTAAAATTGAAGCATAAATGTTTTTTATTAGTTTTGAAGTTTAGGAATTATTTTTGCTCTCTGTTTGCTTAGAATGTCTGTGCCTATTTTAGTTTAAAGTTTTCTATGTTTGACATGATTTTAGAATAAACATATATTTTTGTAGTATCTGTTATCATGTTTTGTTTCTTTATTGGCTTCTTTTCTTTATTGTAAATTTACATCTTAAACTTCCTTAGCCATTGCCTCCATGAAATTCTTCAACATGAATTTTTCACCTTATTTTAGTGTGATGACTTAATATTAAACTGGTAAATTTAGGCAGTGCGACACCAAAATTTTAGGTTAAGTTATTGTAAATCCTTTCGGACTTTAAACTGTATTGAGGTGAAGCTAATGTGGACATGGTACTAGTTTTTCATACTTGAAGTCTAAAAGAGTTGATCAAATTCTAGTAAAGCTCATATGGGTTCCTTCTTGAGTAGCATAGTTAGTTTTTTCACTAAAAGTTGGCTAAGCGCTCATAATTAACCCAAAGTGAACTGAAGAGATTCTTGGGAATTAAGGGTCTCAATTTTGGGGTCATTTCGAATGTTTGGAGTTAATCTTTACGCTAATCAAACCGCAAGTTTATAAATTCCTAATTTTGTGTAGAATATTTTGTTTAAACTTTATTTTGGTAGTAATTAGGTATGATTAATAAGATTAAGGGATAAATTGGTCTTCAAGTGCCTTGTTAGCGTTTCAAATGTTGAGATAATTTTTTTGAGTCGTGAACAACTTGAATAGGGCTAAAAACATAGCACAGTGATTTTAGGTATACAGTGATGAAGTTTCAAGTGGCTCTTATTATATTTTAATCCTTTTATTTTATTAGAATTTTGTTTGACGTACTTTATTTTGTTTTCTTTTGATGGTTGGATGCTATATTTGTTTGGGGTGTTGTACCCCATTTGTGATTAACTTGCTTGAATGGCATATTGTTATTTGCATGATGTACTGCAGCGGGTCATGAAGTTTGGGAATTAAATGATTTTTTTTTGTCAATTTTTATTTTACTTTGTTAATTTAGCCGCTAGGAGCATGCCTAGGCCGACCACATTTGGGTAAAAAATGAAGCAAGTGAGGCTTAGTTTTTTTTCTTTTCTTTCACAACTTTTTCAAGAAATAAAACAAAAGAAATATGAAAATGAAAAATCCAAAAAGATTTTGCACTTTCCCATAATTTTCCAAAAAATCAAAAAGAAAAGAGAGAAAAAGAAAATCCAAAAAGATTTTATATGTTTGATCATTTTCCAAAAATAAACAAAAAAAAGATAAAAAGAAAATTCAAAAGATATTGCATGTTTCATCATTTTTTTTTTTTTTTTTTAAAAGGACAAAAAATATGTTTTTCCAAATTAGTTATTTTTTCCCCTTCCATATCCCATCTGCCCGAACTACGCAAACCTGATTCTCGTCTTTAAGGGCGGGATACGTAGGCAACCCATATAGGGTCCGGTATTCTTAGTGAGTCTTAGGTTCTTGGCTTCGCGGGGTCATAGCCAAATCTTGCATTTTTAGTCACAATTGGTCATATCGGTCGTTTTTGCGAAATAAAGCTATTTTCCCAAAGTAGTTTGTTATCCCATGTCTTAGAGCCCCAAGTATATAACAAGGTGCAGTTTAAGGACCATTCATGTTGAATTTACGTATCTAGCCACTTTTGGTCATATCGGTCATTTTTGAAAAACTCTTGCAAAGTAATTCCTAGGGCCATGATTTTTAGGAGTTTAAAGTCATAAAAGACTTAGTGAGGCATTTTTCATATCTTAGAGGTCAATCTTGTCAAGTTTGCAATTTTAGTCGTTTTCGGCCACTTAGGACATTTCTCAAGAATAGCCCAATCGTGTCTTGTATCTGTCAACTAGGAAATGTTAAGATAGTCTCTTGGGTCATTAACCATGTTTTCTTCATTCAGGTATGGATCCACTTACCCGGGCTAGAGTGTCAATGGTTGTCAAAGTCCCTAGGAGGCTAGTAAAATGGGGGAATATGTTCACATTGCTTGAGCAGCGTGATTTGATGGGCAAATTAGGGACTCTTATTTCTTTAATGGACATTATCCCCCGTCCCGACCTTGTAGAGGTAATGCTGACATTTTGGGACCCACAGGGAATGGTATTTAAGTTTGGGGATCTTGAGATGACACCTACCTTAGCTGAGATAGCCGGTTTGACTCGCCTGCCATACCTAGACAAGGAATTGATTAACACAAGGGCTCATTCAAGCACAAAATTCCTTAAGATCATAGGATTGGATTCAGATAAACATATGGGATGTTTGGAGCAACCTTGGGTACCTTTGGACTTTTTATTCGAGAGGTTTGCTCGTCCTGCTGGGTATGAGACCTTCATAGATAAGTTCTCCATATCATACGACTCTTGGAAGAAGAGGCGTCCTATGGTCTTCGCTATTGCATTGTTGGGGCTTTTGGTATTTCCTTTGGAGGATAGACATATTAGCACGCGCCTGGGATCAGTAGCGTTTGCACTTTTCCATGACAAACACAGTAGTAAGGTCACCTTGGTTCCGATGATTTTGGCAGAGATCTATCGTGCTCTGACTAGGATTCGAGAAGGCGAGAGGTTCTTTGAGGGAAGTAACTTATTGTTGCAGCTGTGGTTGATAGAGCATCTACATCCCGCCACTCTGTTTGAGAAAGATGTGATTGATCGTTGCTTGAGGGATCGAGTAAAGTGCATCGAGCATAGGATGACGTTCGATAAGTTCGCCTTACCACTCGGAGTTCAGGCTTGGATTGATTATTTAGGATCTCTGACTGAAGATAAGATTTTGTGGTCCTATCTTTGGATTGATTTGGACGTGATTTTAGCCGGGTCCCGCGTGCAGGATTTCTTGGTGTTGATTGGACTTTGGTGTACTAGACCATATACCCCTGCTAGAGTGATGCGTCAGTTGGGAAGGCAGCAAGAGGTCCCCTACATTCCCCTATTCTCGTGACTTTATTAGGGAAATTGACACTATGGCTCATAAGGAGGTTGACATTCAGACTTACTGGCGCCATGCAGCAAAGATGGGTAGAGACACTTTAGCAAATGACCCGCACTCACTTGGATACACCCATGAGTATTTTATTTGGTTACAGCCTACTCAGCGTGGAGTTAGCAGACCGATGCCCCGACGGGTTAGAGGAGTTTTTGACGAGGAGGCTACCTCACGGATATTACTCAGACAGTTGATGGATCGATTTACCCGGGCAGAGGAGGCACACGCAGCAGAAAGAGTCGGGGTTCGAGCTACACTTTAGGCGTTGAGATCACAGTTGGCAGGTTTGGTAGAGAACATAGGACAGCACCGTGAGTACCTTACCAGAGTCAGCCTTCAAGATGCAGGCACGCATTCCAGGGCTCTCATTCCCAGCTTCGAAGCTTCCTTGCAGGGTATAGTACAGAGTTTGGATTCGGCCGGATTGACGGAGCCCTCTGGATCTTTATCATACCCATCCTAGCCAGGACCATCGCATTCAGGAGCAGTTTGATGAGCATCTTTATTTATGTGTTTTTAAGCCATCTTTTACTTTCGTGTCTTGTCTAGAAGTACTAAGTCTTTTAGGAGGTATTAGAGTCTATCGTAGTTCAGCCTGTGAAGTCTTTTGTCATCGTACTCCCTGTTTTGTATTTAAAATATATTATTATAAACGAAAAATTAAAAAAAAAAATCATTTTTTTAGTTTATTTTCCACCACTTTTCCAGAACTACGCTTGGTCTGATTCATGTGGAACATGATACGTAGGCAACCTACATAAGGTTCGATCAAATCATTTTTCAAATCATTAAAAAAAAAAAAAAAAAAGAGAATGAATTGGTGGGACGTAAGGGGTGATAAAAAAGAAAATGGTGATAATAAGAAAGAAAAGAGAGGAAGGAAAATGAGCAAGCCAAGGAGTGCTAGAAAATAAAGAAGAAAAATTGAAGTAAGCAAATTGGGATGATGACATATGACCCTCGAAGCCATTTTAGAACCGTTAATTGTTGCTAGGTGCATTGCACGCAATGTGATATTATTGTTATAAACGCCCTAACACTAACATAGTGGCTTTGTCTTGTTTTTCTCTATGACCTATTGCGTTTTCAGGAAGGTGGTTAGTTTGTTGGCATCCTGGCAAGTCATCCCTACAACACTAGGTCAAAGCGCCAAACAGTCATGACTACCAAAGAAGCAGACACAGGAGTTGTGGACCCGCCGAGGGAAATGGTTGAATCAGAATCGGAACTGAAAGAGGAGCTTCGTAGGGTAAAACATCAGATGGCGGAGATGTATCAGGACTGGGTCAGGGGACACCCTCCACCTTCATTCCCTACCAGCTACGCAGAAAACCCTGCTTCCATTCCACCACTGTCTCAGGCCCAAATGCCCAATACCATCGACTTTTCCCCACAACACGCACCAGGCTTCACCCCTTACAACTCCCACCCCGGCACTTCGTCCCAGACTCTTCATGCCCCACAAGCCAAAACAACTCCATACCCTGATCCAACATATGCTCCAATATTTGTACCCCCTCCACAAGCTACCCTCCACCAATCCTCCAGTGAGCCTGCATTCCAAGCCCCAAATACCCAATACTACGCCCCAGAACCCACCTTCAAAATCCCAGATACTTACTCCTACATTCCCCACTTTGAGCCTCAAGATGAAACCGAGAAACCACCGAGGAATGAGGAGCAAGAGGAGATATCTAGAAAACTAAAGAGTCTGGAGCAGTCACTGAGAAATATGCAAGGGTTAGGAAACCATGTGAACGTAGCCTATAAGGATTTGTGTCTGTTCCCTGATGTCCAACTGCCTGCCGGGTTCAAGATGCCTAAGTTTGACTTGTATGACGGACACGGGGATCCTGTGGCTCATCTGAGAGGTTATTGCAGTAAAATGAGAGGCGCCAAAGGAAAAGATGAATTGTTGATGGCGTACTTCAGCCAGAGTCTAAGTGGAGCAGCTTTAGAATGGTACACCCGCCAGGACGCTAACAGGTGGTATACATGGGATGATATGGCCCAGGCTTTTGCTCGGCATTTTCAGTACAATATAGACATTGTCCCGGACCGCTTATCCCTTACCAAGGTGGAAAAGAGTCCTAATGAGAGCTTTAGATAATATGGGTTCTAGTGGAGGGAACAAGCATCACGAGTCAATCCCCCGATGGAAGAAGATGAGATGGTCAAATACGTTATTCAAGCCTTGGAGCCCACTTACTATAGCCACCTGATCTCTGACATTGGTAAGCCTTTCAATGACGTAGTGAAGATGGGAGAAATGGTGGAAGAGGGGCTCAAGTCGAGCAAAAGCATGAGTTACTCTACTATAAAAGCCACCACACAGGCAATCCAGAATGGTACCGGAAGTTTGTTGGGCAAGAAGAAGAAGGAAGATGTCGCCATGGTTGTCTCTGGGCCATGGCATAGACAGAGGGGTTCATTTCAATACAGTCAGCCTCGATCCCGACCTCCAGCCTACATCCAAACTCCATATAATCCACCCCGGCCTTATTTCCAACCCCCAGACCCCCAATACTTATCCATACCACCTAAATACCATGTTCACCACGCACAGTCATATGCTCAACCCCCTCCCTACCCGCAATGGCGTGCTACAGCTCCACAAAATACTTATCCACCCCCACAACCCTACCGTAACCCTACTGGCCCGAATTTTAGACCCAGGCCGGAGTATGAAAGAGAGAGGCAGCAACAGAAGAAAAACTTCACTCCTTTGGGTGAGTCCTATACCAACTTATTTCATAGGTTAAGACAGTTGGACGTCTTGAGGCCAATTGAGGCAAAGATACCCAATCCCCCTCCAAAGAACCTTGATTATTCTCTGAGATGCGCGTATTGTTCTGATGCTCCAGGGCACGATACAGAGAAGTGTTGGCATTTGAAAAGGGCAATCCAGGAACTCATTGATACAAATCAGATCGTGGTACAGAATTCAGATGCACCGATTATTAACCAGAACCCTCTGCCAGCCCATGCAGAGACGCACATGATTGAGATAGTGCACAAGGATGGGGAACCTGAGAAATCTTCAAAGTCTGTTATGATGATCCGTGCCAGCGAAAGTGTTTCAATCAAAGCTCCAGACTCTACCAAAGCAATGCTTTTGAATGTTAAAAAGGCGATAGAGAAGCTGAGTTCGCTCAACCTGAAGCCACCGGTGTTGGTCGTGAAAGGGCCTTCAAAGGATATTGGTATGAATCAGGAAAAACCAAAAGTGATAGTTCCAGGGTCATCAAGCAAGCCTGTCATAGTTGTGAAAGGGGCTCATATTACCCAGTTATCATCAAGCCAGTGACCCAGCTGCCAGTAGTGGATACCAAAGTTGTTCCGTGGAATTACAAACAGGTGACCGTAACTTACAAAGGGAAAGAAGTGGAAGAGGAAGTTAATGAAACCGGGGGTTTGACTCGTTCCGAGAGATGCTTTGCTCCAGAAGAATTAAGGAAAGCCAAGCCATTCAAAGATAGCACAATTCCAGTAAAGAAGCCTGTTACTGAAGAAGAGGCAGAAGAGTTTCTGAAGAAAATGAAGGCACAGGATTACTCCATCGTGGAACAGCTGAGGAAAATGCCAGCTCAGATCTCTCTTCTATCATTGCTGATACATTCAGATGAATATCGCAGAGCCCTCATGAAGATTCTAAATGAGGCCCATGTCCCGGATAAGATCACGGTGAACCATTTGGATAATATTGCTAACAAAATATTTGAGGCGAACAGGATTACCTTCTCGGACGACGAACTTCCCCTGGAGGGCACGGAACACAATCGAGCTCTCTATCTGACAGTAAAGTGTGAGGACTCTGTGGTATCTAGAGTATTGATTGACAATGGTTCCAGCGCAAATATTTGCCCTCTCTCTACCTTGAAGAAGTTGAAAATCGGTACTGATAGGATCCACAGAAGCAGTATATGTGTCCGGGGTTTTGACGGAGGAGGAAAAGATTCTGTTGGCGATATAATGCTTGAACTAACAATAAGGCCGGTTGAATTCACCATGGAGTTCCAAGTGCTGGATGTGTCCGTCTCCTACAATTTATTGTTAGGCAGGCCTTGGATACATGCCTCCAAGGCAGTCCCATCTTCCCTTTTGAGTGGGACCGGCAGGAGATAGTCGTGCATGGTGACGAGGGTGTATGTGCCTACAACGACACATCTGTCCCGTTTATGGAAGCTGAGGATGACAAAGGCCCTTGGGTCTACCAAACTTTTGAAACAGTATCAATTGAGAAAATCTTTAAGGGAGAATGCATGACTGGTCCAAAGTTACCTTCTGCGTCCGTCATGGTGGCGAATGAAATGCTGAAAAATGGTTTTGTGCCGGGCAAAGGTTTGGGTTCATCTCTACAAGGTATCATGCATCCAGTGTCTCTATGTGAAAGTCCTGGTATGTTTGGTCTAGGATTCAAGCCCACAAGGGAAGATGTGAAGAGGGCTAAAAGGTTGAAAAAGAAGGCATGGGCACTGCCCAAGCCTGTTCCGCGCATCTCCAACTCCTTTGTCAAAACAGGGGTCGCAGAACGCTCGATATCAATGGTCCCAAAGCCCGTGGTCAGCTTTGATGAAGGGCTAATCAAGATGTTCCAGGGTCTATTTGATGAATTTAATGTGGTGGAAATCGGGGAAGGCTCCAGTATTGCCGATGTGTAGCTCGTTGGGCCAACTGTGAAGCTTAGTAATTGGGAAGCTACTCCTCTCCCCATCCGGAAGGAGTTTTGGTAGTTTGCTTTGTTTTCTTTTCTGTTATATGGGTTATTCCAGTGTTGTAATCCAAATTTTGTTTTTCGCTTTGTTTCGATGTCAAACCCTGTTATCCTTCATATTAATGAAATGCAATTTTCCGTTTTCCATTATTCCTAATGTTTTTTATTTTTGTTTTTCTTTTCTTTTGTATAGCTCTTTTTATGCTGGCTCTACTGATATGACATGCATGAGGAATTTTCAGCCAAGTCCTAACAGCCAGTCTAATCCTGAAATAATGATCCAAGAAGTAGAATACGATGAGTAAATGGAATATGATGACGAAGCAGCATTTGAGGAAATAAGTAAAGAACTAAAACACTTTGAAGAGTAACCAAAGCCTAATTTGAAGGAAACTGAAGCAATCAATTTGGGAGATCAGGATAATATCAGGGAAACTAAGATAAGTGTGCATTTGGAATCGCAAGTCAAGGAAGAAATAATCAGAACACTGCTAGAGTACAAGGACGTCTTTGCGTGGTCCTATGACGACATGTCAGGCTTGAGCACTGATTTGGTAGTTCACAAATTGCCGACTGATCCTGCATTCCTTCCTGTCAAGCAAAAGTTGAGGAAGTTCAAGACTGACATGAGTGTAAAGATCAAAGAAGAAATTACCAAGCAGCTTGATGCAAAGGTCATCCGGGTTACGCGATATCCCACTTGGTTAGCTAATGTGGTGCCCGTACCAAAGAAAGATGGTAAGACCAGGGTATGTGTTGATTATCGGGATCTTAACAAGGCGAGCCCGAATGATGATTTTCCATTGCCAAACATCCACATTCTGATCGATAATTATGCCAAGCATGAGATTGGGTCCTTTGTGGATTGCTATGCGGGATATCACCAGATCTTGATGGATGAAGAAGATGCAGAAAAGACAGCGTTCATCACGCCATGGGGCATATATTGCTACCGGGTAATGCCATTTGGTCTGAAGAATGCCGGGGCAACTTACATGAGGGCGATGACCGCCAAATTTCATGACATGATACACAAGGAGATCGAAGTCTATGTAGATGATGTGATCATAAAGTCAAAGCAGCAGTCCGACCATGCCAAAGACTTGAGGAAGTTCTTCCAAAGGCTTCGCCGGTATAACCTCAAGCTCAATCCAGCAAAATGTGCATTTGGTGTCCCATCTGGGAAACTGTTGGGATTTGTGGTTAGTCTCCGAGGTATTGAATTGGATCCGTCAAAGATCAAGGCCATTCAAGAGTTACCCCCGCCGAAGAATAAAACAGAGGTGATGAGTTTGCTCGGAAGGTTGAACTACATCAGCAGGTTTATTGCTCAACTCACGACAACCTGTGAGCCCATCTTTAGGTTACTGAAAAAGAACGCTGCAGTCAAGTGGACCGATGATTGTCAAGAAGCATTCAACAAGATTAAGAGGTACCTGTCAAACCCACCTGTGTTAGTCCCGCCAGAGCCCGGTAGGCTCCTGATTCTCTATCTAGCAGTCCTTGATAATTCTTTTGGTTGTGTATTCGGTCAACACGACATCACCGGCAAGAAAGAGCAAGACATTTATTATCTCAGCAAGAAGTTCACCCCTTATGAGGTCAAGTACACTCTTCTTGAACGGACATGCTGCGCCCTGACTTGGGTTGCACAAAAGTTGAAGCATTACCTGTCGTCCTACACTACCTACCTCATTTCTCGCATGGATCCTCTAAAAGTATATCTTTCAGAAGCCTATGCCCACGGGAAGACTTGCAAAGTGGCAGATTTTACTCACAGAGTTTGATATCATCTATGTGACCCGGACTGCAATGAAGTCCCAAGCCCTGGCCAACCATTTGGCCGAGAATCCAGTAGATGAAGAATATGAGCCATTGAGAACTTATTTTCCCGATGAAAAGGTGATGTATGTTGATGAGGTTGACCATGATGAAAAGTCAGGCTGGAAGCTCTTCTTTGATGGAGCTGCTAACACGAAAGGTGTTGGAATAGGGGTGGTACTCATCTCTGAAATAGGGGAACACTACCCTGTAACGGCCCAACTTCGATTTTATTGCACCAACAACATGGCTGAGTATGAAGCATGTATCTTGGGTTTGAGGTTAGCTATAGATATGGGAATTCAGGAAATATTGGTCTTTGGAGACTCAGATTTGTTGGTTCACCAAATTCAGGGAGAATGGGAGACTCAAGATTTAAAGCTCATACCGTACCGACAGTGTCTGCATGATCTCTGTCAAAGATTCAGGTCAGTAGAATTCAAGCACATTCCCAGGTTCATAATGAGATTGCTGACGCTTTAGCTACTCTAGCATCAATGTTACACCATCCGGATAAGGCATACGTCGATCCTCTGCACATCCAAGTTCGTGATCAGCATGCCTATTGCAATGTGGTTGAAGAAGAAATTGATGGTGAGCCTTGGTTTCACGATATCAAGGAATACATCAGGTTTAGGGCATATCCGATGCATGCCACAGGTGACCAAAAGAGAACCATTCGACGGTTGTCAAGTGGATTTTTCTTAAGTGGGGGAATCTTGTACAAGAGGACCCTAGACTTAGGACTGCTGAGGTGCATAGATGCTAAAGAAGCTTCAGTTCTCATGATCGAAGTGCATTCTGGAGTGTGCGGGCCACATATGAATGGATATGTCTTGACAAAGAAGATACTCCGAGCAGGTTATTATTGGCTCACCATGGAACGAGACTACATCAGTTTTGTTCGCAAGTGTCATCAATGCCAGGTGCACGGCGATTTGATTCATTCACCGCCATCTGAGTTGCACACAATGTCCGCGCCTTGGCCCTTCGTCGCTTGGGGCATGGATGTCATTGGGGACAATTGAGACGGCCGCATCCAATGGACATAGGTTTATCCTGGTGGCTATTGATTATTTTACCAAGTGGGTCGAAGCTGTAACTTTCAAGTCCGTGACCAAGAAGGCAGTGGTAGATTTTATTCATTCAAATATCATTTGCCGGTTCGGAATTCCCAAGGTGATCATCACAGACAATGCTGCCAATCTCAATAGTCATTTAATGAAAGATGCATGTCAACAATTCAAGATCATGCATCGAAACTCCACTCCGTATCGTCCCAAGTCAAACGGAGCTATTGAGGCTGCTAACAAGAACATAAAGAAGATACTTCGCAAGATGGTGCAAGGTTCTAGGCAATGGCATGAAAAGTTACCTTTTGCTTTATTGGGTTATCGCACTACTGTCCGCACTTCAGTAGGTGCAACTCCTTATTTGTTGGTATATGGAACCGAGGCAGTCATACCCGCGGAAGTTGAGATTACATCCTTGCGAATCATTGCAGAAGCTGAAATTGATGATGACGAATGGGTCAAAGCCCGGCTGGAGCAATTAAGTTTGATTGATGAGAAAAGATTAGCAGCGGTATGTCATGGTCAACTGTACCAGAAAAGAATGGCAAGAGCATATAACAAGAAGGTGCGTCCCCGAAAATTCGAAGTGGGCCAGTTGGTATTGAAACGCATTCTTCCACATCAAGCTGAAGCTAAAGGCAAGTTCGCCCCAAACTGGCAGGGGCCGTTCATTGTGACAAAAGTGTTGCCCAATGGTGCTTTGTATTTAACGGACATAGAAGGCAAATGTGTAGATATGGCTATCAATTCTGATGCAGTCAAGAGGTACTATGTATGAGTTCTTTGCTTTTCTTCAATTGCATTTTGTACTTGACATGTTTAAAGTTGAAATGAAGAAGGCATTTTATTCCGCTACCCAAAGGATCTGATTCCAAAAGTTGTAATTTTGCACCCCTTCGTCTTAAGTTATTTTGAGCCTTCATACCCTTTCTTTTCTAACCCCGTCCAAAAGCCTACATTACGGTCCGAAGAAAGACCTTCCGATCAATCTTTGAGGATGCCAAGTAAAACGGGTCAAAGGTATGATTTGCACCATGGGTAACACTATGTTCATGGAAAGCTGAGAGAAAATTAAAATGAGAGAGTCTTATTGGTGAAAACCCTCGCGGGCACCGTAAGGCGACGGTGAGCGTAGAAAAAAGAAAAAGAAAAAGAAACAAAGAAAATTAAATGAGAGAGTCTTATTGGTGAAAACCCTCACGGGCACCGTAAGGCGACAGTGAGTTGAGAGATGAGAAAATGAGAGAGTCTTGTTGGTGAAAACCCTTCGGGGCTCTACAAGTCGAATGAGGTTCGTGACTTTACAGAGAAATTGGATCATCAGAATCTTGGTTTTGAAGTATGAAGACATGGCATGAAGTGAGAGTACGATTGGTTGAACGGATTAGGCTGATCAAGCCGAAATGCATGTCATGATCATTGGAGTCAACCGCTTCACCCAGATAAGTCTTTTTCCCCATTCTTCCTCACATAGTCATCTTTGTTCAAAATTATCCTTTGTTCTTTTTGTAAAACACTTCATCATGCTCTTTAAGTCTATCTTTATGAGTATTTTTCGAATTAGCCCTTGTTGAACAAGCAGGAAAGGATTCCAAAGCCTACTACCAACTTCTAAATTGCACAGAGCAGAGTTCGGCCAAGCACGTCGCAAGTGACATGATTCAGAATAAACAGTATGGTTATAATTGAAGTTCGGGTGATAAGGTGATTCTTGAATTTTGAGAAAATACAAAGATTCAGCAACTTTCAGGATGAAAACACAATACAACAAGTGAATGTAAGAGATTCAGGTCATTCAGAGGTTTTGTGGTCCAGTTTTGATCAAAAGGTCAAACAATCCCTTGCTGGCCCAAGGCAGCTAATCAGGGTGAAGCATTGTAGTGGCAGAAGCAGACACCCAGCAGTGATGACACAAACTAACCACCACGTTTGCAAACTAACAAGATTTTATTTGTCTGAAACAGGGGCAAGAAAGTTCGTCTGATTTGCAGGGACCCTCTATGAGGAAAGCATGGCTCAGAGGGCAAGGAATTTTGTTCTTTATACAGAGATCACCCGAAAATAGAGCATGGCTCAGGTAAGTACATTTTTAAAGTTCTCAGGACCCTCCTGGATAATGGATTTAGTTTTAACGTTCTCAGGACCCTCTTGGATAATGAGATTTAGTTTTAAAGTTCTCAGGACCCTCCTGGATAATGGGATTTAGTTTTCACGTTTTCAGGACCCTCACGGGATTTAGGTTTTAAATTCTCAGGACCCTCCTGGATAATGGGATTTGATATATGTTTTTTGAACCCTCCTGTAAAATGGAATTCAGCTAACACTCACCAATCTCCCTGGTACAGATCGGAGCAGAAGATTTTCTTTGTTTTGTCTGTTTTGTTGTGATTGCAGGCGCCCACCTGGAGAACGAGGAAATACATTTCAGGTTAATACTCATCAGGCACCCACCTGGAGAATGAGGGAATTTATTTCACGATAAGCATCAGGCTCCCACCTGGAGAACGAGGGAATACATTTGAAGTTAAGTCATTAGGCGCCCACCTGGATAACGAGGGAATTTATTTCAAGTCAAGTCATCAGGCGCCCACCTAGAGAACGAGGGAATACATTTCAAAGTTGAGTCATCAGGCGCCCACCTGGAGAACGAGGGAAGACATTTCAAGTTGAGTCATCAGGCGCCCACTGGAGAACGAGGGAATACATTTCAAGTTAAGTCATCAGGCGCCCACCTGGAGAACGAGGGAATACATTTCAAGTTAAGTCATCAGGAGCCCACTTGGATAACGAGGGAATTTATTTCAAGTTAAGTCATCAGGCGCCCACCTGGATAACGAGGGAATTTATTTCAAGTTAAGACATCAGGCGCCCACCTAGAGAACGAGGGAATTCATTTTAAATTAAGCCATCAGGCACCCACCTGGATAACTAGGGAAGTCATTTCAAATTTCAATTCAAGTCAGAAGTAGCAGAAGCTCGCCTCGAGAATGCGAGCCAATAGTTCAAGATGCACAACAAGACTATAGAAGACTCAAGGCAGAAAAATAGATAGGATATTGTAGTTTTTCTTGTAATTTTTACGTTTTTATGTTTCGTTTGGTTTTATTTTCATGTAAGAACAGGAACCGCAGCCCGGAACCTCGACGACACTTCACTCGACACTCCACCTCGGTATCCTCTCCCGTCATTCTCCCTACTTCTGAACTACACGTGGCCTGATTCCTTTATAGCCAAGGATATGTAGGCAGCTCAGATACCAGGGCTCGGTCACATTCCCCTTTCTGTTAGCTTTAGGCCTCTCTAAAATAAGTGTCGGGTCAAAAATAACTTGTCTCGTCATTCTTTGTCTGAAAACTCTTCATGTTTACAGTCAAAGAGGGGCAGCTCTAGACGCGTAATTTTTTACCCGCACAATTTTTTAAATTAGTTAGTATTTTAATATTTTAAAATATTCACTCGATTTCATTATACAATTCGAGTATTTTTCGGTTTTAATTTCAAAACATATATTTGAAAACACAAAAATATTTCACCTTTATAATATTCTCATATCATACATATACTTGTATATTCTAATATAATTTAACATCATTAGTCTTTTATAATATTGTTTTTTTACTTTGATTTGTTTTCTCTACTTATATATATATATATATATATATATATATATATAATATTTCATATTATGAGATAGTTTATTTAGTTTATTGAAATTAATTTTATTTTAATAGTTTAAAAAAAAGAGGTTGTATTTGTTAGTTAATGGACTTTAAAATTGAAAAATCCTAAATTTGAAGCTCAAATTCGGATGAAGAAAGGCCCAAATATGGGCAGCCCATCTCCACACCCCTGAACCCACTAACCCACCCCAAATACCCGTTTGACCCGCCCCACTCCCTCCTTAAATCCTAACCGTTTGTTCTAGTTAATCC
This sequence comes from Nicotiana undulata, assembly GCA_005239495.1. Classification (NCBI taxonomy): domain Eukaryota; kingdom Viridiplantae; phylum Streptophyta; class Magnoliopsida; order Solanales; family Solanaceae; genus Nicotiana; species Nicotiana undulata. The sequence continues at coordinate 35,732 of ML286148.1, forward strand.
AAAGGTCCATATTAATCCCACACCCCATATAAAATTTTGATCTCCCAAACAAACCCTAAACCTAAAGACAGCCGCACCAGCCCCTTCCTCCCTCTGCCGCCGCGTCTCTCGCCGAAAATTCACTTTTCCAGGGACGCGCTTTCCCCTGGTCCCCTCCTCTCCCCCTATTCCACGTCATCCAAAACCCTAACCAACTCTGACATCGAATATTCCCTCAAATGATTACGCGTTTTGAATTTTTTCTTCAGATTTTTATCCTTAGATTGAAATTAGGAAAAATGGGGTGCGTAGGATCGGGTTAAATTCGATCTACTCCCTCCATCTGTCCAAGTTTCCATCAAAAAAGGGATAAAAATCAGATTTTAGAAAGAAATTCATATTTCTTGGGGAAGAAGGGAGAAGGTTCGAGACCCCCTATATATTGGAGGTTATTTTTCATAACTGGGGGGATTTTTGGGAGAAAAATAAGAGAGAAATTTCGGGATAGAGAGAGCAAGCAAAGGTTTTGGGGTTTTTCTTCTTTTGGTTTTCATTTTTGAGTTGGTTCACAGGGACTCTGGGAAAACAGAAAGAAAAAATCAAAGTTTTGGTTTTGGGAATTTCTGATTTTTTATTTTTATTTCTCGTTTTCATTTCAAAAAGTCTTAAAAAAATATTTATGTGTTTCCTTCAATTTCGACTCTTGGTGTTTAAACGGGGGAGTTCGAGTCCGAGCATTCTGGGTTCCGATCGTGGTTCTGTGTTGCCTCGGATTCTCGTCACTGTTCTTGCTATTCCAGGTTCCTTCCCTCTCTTTGTCTTAATATGAACTATTGTGAAAAGCATAATGGGAGTTGTCTAAAATTGAAGCATAAATTTTTTTTATTAGTTTTGAAGTTTAGGAATTATTTTTGCTCTCTGTTTGCTTAGAATGTTTGTGCCTATTTTAGTTTAAAGTTTTCTATGTTTGACATGATTTTAGAATAAACATATATTATTGTAGTATCTGTTATCATGTTTTGTTTCTTTATTGGCTTCTTTTCTTTATTGTAAATTTACTTCTTAAACTTCCTTAGCCATTGCCTCCATGAAATTCTTCAACATGAATTTTTCACCTTATTTTAGTGTGATGACTTAATATTAAACTGGTAAATTTAGGCAGTGCGACACCAAAATTTTAGGTTAAGTTGTTGTAAATCCTTCCGGACTTTAAACTGTATTGAGGTGAAGCTAATGTGGATATTGGTACTAGTTTTTCATACTTGAAGTCTAAAAGAGTTGATCAAATTCTAGTAAAGCTCATATGGGTTCCTTCTTGAGTAGCATAGTTAGTTTTTTCATTAAAAGTTGGCTAAGCGCTCATAATTAACCTAAAGTGAACTGAAGAGATTCTTGGGAATTAAGGGTCTCAATTTTGGGGTCATTTCGAATGTTTGGAGTTAATCTTTACGCTAATCAAACCGCAAGTTTATAAATTCCTAATTTTGTGTAGAATATTTTGTTTAAACTTTATTTTGGTAGTAATTAGGTATGATTAATAAGATTAAGGGATAAATTGGTCTTCAAGTGCCTTGTTAGCGTTTAAAATGTTGAGATAATTTTTTTGAGTCGTGAACAACTTGAATAGTGCTAAAAATATAGCACAGTGATTTTAGGTATACAGTGATGAAGTTTCAAGTGGCTCTTATTATATTTTAATCCTTTTATTTTATTAGAATTTTGTTTGACGTACTTTATTTTGTTTTCTTTAGATGGTTGGATGCTATATTTGTTTGGGGTGTTGTACCCCATTTGTGATTGACTTGCTTGAATGGCATATTGTTATTTGCATGATGTACTGCAGTGGGTCTTGGAGTTTGGGAATTAAATGATTTTTTTTGTCAATTTTTATTTTACTTTGTTAATTTAGCCGCTAGGAGCATGCCTAGGCCGACAACATTTGGGTAGACAAACTTCTAGGTCACTCGTCTTTTTGTTTCTTTTGAGACGAGAGGTCGCCCCTAGTTAAATTTATCCGGGGAATTCCCCAAAGGATTTGTATATATTTTTATCCGGGGTATGCCCCGTAGTATTATGTATTTGGAGGCCGTGACGAACTTGCAGAACAGTATAGTATGTATTAGTATTTAGGATTTTATTTTAGTTTTTTATTTTATTTTTCTTTATTAGGTGGGGACGACCTCGAGCCTTTTGTGTGTTTATTTATCTTTTTCGTGTTTCTTCCTCAATTTGAATATCTTAAAAGCCAACTTGATCATGTACGCAACCGTACTTGTTACGGGACTCGGGGAATGACTAAAACCTTCTCCCCGATTCAAATGAAACCCCTTACCCGAATCTCTGGTGCAGAACTAGTTAAGATTCAAACGTGTTTTGAAGAAAAATTATCATTTCTAAAGAACGGTGACCTTACACACCGAAACCAAAGTCAGGTGGCGACTCTGTGTTAATCCTTTTAAACATAATCTTTTGTCACTTTCAAAATTGAAAACCCTTTTCGGACTTTGCACAACCTTTTTTATTATTTTTAAGAAGGTTTAGTAGAGTTTGAAGAAAAAAAGGGGTGTGACACCGATTGGAGTTTTAAATGCAACCCTATAAGCCCACAATGCATCATCTAGCTTCCTTGGCCAATCCGCTCTATTGGCATTCACTATTTTTGACAATATGCTTTAGATTTACCTATTTGAAACCTCCACTTGTCCACTAGCTTGGGGGTGATAAGGAGTAGAGACCTTGTTATTGACACCATATTTTGCTAGCAAAGTGTCAAATGCCCTATTGCAGAAATGAGACCCCCCATCATTGATAATTTCCCGAGGAGTACCAAACCGTGTGAAAATGTTCTTCTTGAGGAACGCCACTACACTCCGGGTTTCATTGTTGGGAAAAGCCAGAGCTTCGACCCACTTGGAAACATAATCAACCGCCACCAAAATGTAAGTATTGCCACACGAACTCACAAAAGGCCCCATGAAGTCTATGCCCCACACGTCAAATATGTCAACTTCAAGAATAGTGGTGAGAGGCATTTCATCCTTCTTTGATATTCCCCCAGCTCTCTGACATTCATCACATCTCTTGACAATCTCACTTGCATCTCTATATAGGGTTGGCCAATAAAAACCACAACTAAGAACCTTGGAAGTAGTCCTCACCCCCACCGTGATGACCACCGTAGGGAGAGGAATGACAACTATCAAGTATGTTCCCTTGCTCCTCCTCTGGGACACACCTACGAATCACTCCATCATTGTAAATATTGAACAAGTAGGGCTCATCCCAATAATAGTCTAAATTGTCCCGTTTGAGTTTCTTCCTTTGGTTAGAAGAGAGCTCACACAAAACAATGCCGGTAACAAGGAAATTAGCAACATCCGCAAACCAAGGCACATCATTCAAAGAAACTGAGAGGAGTTGCTATACGGAAAAGCATCATTATTTTCAATACCATCTTTGGGTCTCCCTTGCTCTTCTGGACGGGACAAATGATCTGCGACCTGATTTTCACTTCCTTTCCTATCAATAATTTCGAGGTGAAATTCTTGAAGCAACAAAACCCATCTCACCAGTCTAGCTTTTGAGTCCTTCTTTGTCATCAAATATCGGAGCGTCGCGTGATCGGTGTGAACAATCACTTTGGTGCCCATGAGATAAGGCCTAAACTTCTCCATGGCAAACAAAATTGCTAACAACTCTTTCTCCGTCACTGTATAATTAACCCGGGCATCGTTCATAGTTTTGTTTGCATAGTACACCAGATGAAATATCTTGTTCACTCGTTGCCCCAAGACCGCTCCTAACGCAACATCACTTGCGTCGCACATAATCTCAAAGGGAGAGCTCCAATTTGGTGCGGTAATGATTGGAGTGGTTTCCAATTTATACTTCAAGAGCTCAAAAGACTTCATGCACTCTTCATTGAAATAAAATTTTGCATCCTTCTCTAGTAGCTTGCACAAGGGGTTCACCACTTTGAGAAGTCTTTGATGAACCTTCGGTAGAACCCCGCATGCCCAAGAAAACTTCTAACTCCCTTGATAGAAGTCGGAGGAGGTAGCTTTGAAATCACTTCTATTTTAGCCTTGTCCACTTCTATTCCATTCTTCGAGATCTTATGGCCGAGGACAATTCCCTCCTCGACCATAAAGTGGCATTTTTCTCAATTAAGCACAAGATTTGTCTCTTCACATCGGGCTAGAACCTTGTAAAGATTTTGCAAGAATTCTTCAAATGAGTCTCCAACCATACTAAAATCATCCATAAAGACTTCAAGGAAGTCCTCCGCCATGTCCGTAAATATGGCCATCATGCACCGCTGAAAAGTAGCGGGTGCATTACACAATCCGAACGGCATTCATGAGAATGCAAATGTTCCATACGGGCATATGAAAGTCGTTTTCTCTTCGTCTTCCGGAGCTATAGGAATCTGGTTGTAACCTGAGTACCCATCCAAGAAACAATAGTAGGCTCTCCCGACAAGTCTGTCTAACATCTGATCAAGAAAGGGCAAGGTAAAATGATCTTTTCTAGTCACTTTGTTCAGCTTTCGGTAGTCCATGCATACCCGTCATCTGGTCACGGTCCTAGTAGGGATCAACTCATTTTTATCATTTATCACAACGGTCGTACCCCTCTTTTTAGGCACACACTGCACCGGTGAAGTCCATGAACTATCCGAAATAGGAAATACCACCCCAGCATCAAGCCATTTGATGATTTCCTTCTTGACGACCTCTTGCATAGCCTCGTTCAACCTCCGTTGATGTTCCACGGACGATTTTGCATCATCCTCAAGTATAATTTTATGCATGCAAAAGGTGGGGCTTATACCCCGAATGTCAACTAAGGTCCATCCAATTGCCTTTTTTCTTCTTTGAAGCACCTCAAGAGTGGAGTTTACCTGCACTTTGGTTAAGCAAGCAGAAAGGATAACAAGTAATGTAGAAGATAGGCCTAAGAATTCATACCTGAGGTGAGAGGGTAGAGGCTTCAACTCCAATGTTGGTGGCTCCTCTATCGAGGGCTTTGTCGGTGGAGTCTTCCGATTTTCCAAGTCCAAGGAAAGTTTACGGGGTCCTGAACAGGATCTCATTCCTTGCAATGCATTTGCAAATTCAATCAAGCCATTCCTTTCATCATCCTCATGGTTCAATAATACAGCTTCCATAGTATCTTCCACATTTATCATTGCACTTGTATCATCAACTATCACCTCCATCACGAGGTCCACAAAAGAGCAAACTTCATTACTATTCGGCTGCCTCATCGATTTGCACACGAGGAATACAACCTTTTGATCGTCCACCCGGAAGGTGAGCTCCCCTACTTCCACATCAACCAAAGTATTCCCTGTTTCTAGGAAAGGTCTTCCTAAGATTATAGGCACCTCATAGTCGACTTCACAGTCGAGAATCACAAAGTCAGCGGGCAAAATAAACTTGTCGACATGTACAAGAACATCATCAATAATACCAAGAGGCCTCTTTATTGTTCTATCCTCCATTTTCAATCTCATTGAAGTCGCCCTCGGTTTACCAATACCCAAAGCCTTGAATACGGAGTAAGGCATCAAATATATACTTGCTCCCAAATCACACAAGTCCTTTGCAAAATCCGCACTCCCAATGGTACAAGGAATGGTAAATGTGTCGGGATCTTCAAGCTTTGGATCTATCGAATGCACAATTGCACTAACTTGATGAGTCATTTTGATGGTCTCGCAATCCATAGATCTCTTTTTGGTCACCAAGTCTTTCATAAACTTGGCGTATCCCGGCATTTTCTCAAGTGCTTACACCAAGGGTACATTGATTGACAAGCTTTTCATCATCGCAATAAACTTATTAAATTGATTTTCATTCTTTTGTTTTGCAAGTCTTAGAGGATAAGGCGTAGGAGGCCTTGGCAAAGGAACCTTGGATTTTGGCACTACCGTTTCTGGTATGTCTATCACGTGTTCCCTAGACGGGTTCACGTCATTTTGAGTCTCCTCCTACATTGTCATGAATATCAATCCTCTCCTCATTCAAATTATCTTCACTCACTTTCTCATCAACTATTGGATCATCATCACTTTGCAACACAACATCTTCATTCACAATTTTCTTTTGATTGGAGGTACTTGTTTCACCACCTCTACCGCTTCTAGTGGTCAGCGCCATGGCATAGCAAGTATTGTTCCCGCCCTTTGGGTTTACTACCGTGTCACTTGGTAGATCCCCCTTAGGGTGAGTGTTCAATGCTTGTGAGATTTGTCCCATGTGGACTTCTAGGTTGAGGATGGAAGTAGTGTGGGAGGCTGAGCATCGGAATCGACATTCCGTTCCATCATCTGTTCAAACATATTCTCAATTAACCCCATCTCATTATTTAAAGAACTTTGACCTTGAGATTGATATGAATGAGGATTGTTGGGTTGTTGATATATCGGGGGCCTTTAAAATCCCGGCCCCCGGTTGCCTTTATTATTGTTACCCCAACCACCTAGGTTGTTATTACCTCCCTGGTTGCTATTGTTATTTCCTTGATTCCCCCAGTTCTGGTTGTTGTTCCCCCAATTGTTAGAGTTGTTGTTATTTCCATTGTTCCAATTCCTTTAGTTTTGATTGTTCCAATTCTAATTATTCCCTTGCGATCTCCATTGTTGATTTGGAGCATTGCTCCGTTGTCCTTGATAGTTGTTTGCATACAAAACTTCCTCGCTTTGGTCATCATATGAATCATCTTGGTTATAGACACTTCCACTATGTTCATATTGATCTTGATTAACTTGCACTTGCTGACCCCGTTGTCTCCTCTTGTTGACCATTAGATTGACCCCTTCCATTGCATTACTTGTTTTGGTCCTTGAATCTGATGCAACTGTGCTTTGACTAACTGGTTCATGGTTGTTGTCAACTCAGTTATGGCTTGTCCGTGGTCTTGTAGTTCCTTATGAAGATTGATTACATTCGGGTCACCTTGGAGAACATTTGCCCGACTCTACCAAGCTGAAGAAGTGTCAGTCATTTCATCAAGTATGTCACAAGCCTCATCATAAGACATCTTCATAAAATTTCCCCCTGCTAACTAGTTCACTACACATTGATTGGTCGTGTTTATACCCCGATAGAATTTCTGTTGGATCATTGCTTCGGTCATGTCATTACTGGGGCATTCCTTGACCATAGTTCTATATCTCTCCCAGATTTCATGAAGGGGTTCATTTGGTTCTTGTTTGAAGGCTAATATTTCATCCCTTAATGTTGTCATATGACCCAGTGAGAAAAACTTGGATATAAACTTATCCTCCAACTCATCCCACATAGTGATGGAATGGTTGGGGAGCCTTTCAAGCCAGTCCAAATCTTTCCCTCTAAGTGAAAAAGGGAAAAATCGCAGTCTCAATGCATCTTCTGACACGTTTGTCTGTTTGCTTCCCCAATAGGTATCTACAAAGCCCTTTAGATGTTTATAAGAATTCTGATGGGGAGCGCATGTGAAGAACCCTCGATGCTCCAATAAGGTCAACATAACATTTGTAATCTAGAAATTGCCTTCCCGGATTCAGGGTAGGACAATTGCACCGGCGTAACCTTCATTTGGAAGCACCCGATGAGCTGCCCGTGGAGGAGGTGGTGGAGGGTCTGGAATATTGTCATTGGCCTGGCGGCCTCTTATTTGAGCTTGAGGTACTAGATGCACCTCATCATCACCATTATCTTCTACCTCCTCCCCCGGGAGAACATTGCCGAGAGGATCAGCCATATTGTACCTAAAGCGTTTAACACACAAAAGTTAGTAAAATAGAAAGAAAGAAAAACAATCTACACAACTAGTCAGATAGATAGAGAACATCGTTTAATACCCCGGCAATGGCGCCAAAAAGTGATCGCTTCCAAACCTGCACCACTATATAATGGGAGGAGTGGTCGATGCAGCTTTTACACGGAAGGTCGGGATCGATATTCACAGGGATTTAAGATCGGTTGGGAGTTGAGTTTCTATCTAATCTAGCTATGTGTGTTGCCTTTAATTGCACTTCTAACCATGCTTGGATTTGTTTATATTCTACGTTTAATGCTATTGATTGTTGAAAATAATCTAAGTACAATATTTTTGTAGGAGTTTTCTCAATTGATAAAAAGCACTAGGGAAGTGACTTACACCTAGGTGAGTATCTAATGAGGTCTAGAATTTAGGACAAGCTTGTTATATTTGGGGTCGTGATATAACCTTTACACATAATTACTCACTCTATACCTCTCGGTAGTTTGAGTGACTTTGCCCTAATTGGCTCTCTCAAGCCTAACAATGCAAGCAAAATTGGCTCAAGTTGGGTATTACTATCTCTAGGTTTAACCTTTTAATTGTGGTTATCAATCTCTTTAATTCACTCCAATTTCTTGTTAGCCTATTTTTCCTAGACTTGGGCTCTCTTTCTCAAGAAGAGCCTAAGTCAAAAAGGCACGACTCAGTGTTTGCAACCACCAATTCAACCGTAAAAGCATGAAACAAGCTAAAAATCACTAACATATAAACAAATAAGCCCTAAAATTGAAGACCCATTAAATACCCACTCTAGGGTTGGGTCACAACCCTAGCTAATGGGTTTAGCTACGCATAATTAAGGTATAAATCAAAGATGGAGATGAAATATTAGCCATAAAAGTTTATTACAAGAACAAAATCTAAGAATATAAGCTAAATCTACTCTAAAATTACTCTAAATGGTAAAGTACGGTTGTTCACGAGCTCACTAATACAGAAGTTAACCTAAAAATGTGAAAAAGATCTATTTATACACAACTGAAATTACTGGACCAAAATTCCCCTACGGAGGTCCCGATGACAGCGTAAAACTGGGCATGTCCGCGTTTAGTCATCCGCGGCCGCGAAATAAGGAGCGCGGTCCGCGTTTTTCTTCACTTGGATCTAGGCTGGAGTTTGTTTATCATACCGCATAAATACAGTCGCGGCCGCGTACGATGTTCGCGGACCGCATTCTACAATTTAACTTCACTTGCAACTCTCTGAACCCCTAATCTCGCTCCCAGCGGAATATCCACCGCCTCAGCGTCAGGTGGCATCGCGGCCGCGTAATATTGACGTTGATCGCGTTCTTAGCTTGGCCCAAGAATGCAAGGTCTCTGATTCTTTATCTTTCGCTCTCAGCGTAATTTCACTCGTGGGCGCGTCAATGGTTTCGCGGCCGTGCTTTTGTAACGAGATCATCGGTCTACTTTGAGCCGACTTCCATCTCTCTGAATTTCATTTTCGCGGCAGCATATTTGTAACCGCCTCAGCGGAGGACCTTATGCGACCGCGTAATAATAGCGCTGACCGCGTAATAATAGCGCTGACAGCGCTCCAGTTGCATTCTTTGGGTTTGTGCAAGTTCGACTCCTTTATGAGTTCATTTTGGCTTTTTTGCCTCATTTTGACCAAAACCTGCAAGTAAGCACCTTAAGTTAGTCTTCAGAAATACTTTAACGCATTTTTGACCCAAAATCTAAGCAAAAGAGAGCAAATAGTAGGCTAAAATCCCTAGTTCAAGCCCCACGGTGGGCGCCAAACTGTTTACCCTAAAAACGGATAACAATTGAATTTATATGTGATTTTAAGGACACGTGATTTCACTTGGCACAAACTGAGAAAATATGCAAATCGATATTGAAATGGACTGTAAAGAAAAATAAAAGCAAACCAAATAAGATGTGCAACTTTGGCTCTCCAGCTAGGTTACCCCCGAACCAGATGAATAAGCAAATGCGATATGAACAAAGTAACAGAATATTGAAAGTTTAAGAGAAAGGTAGTATATTGCTTTGTATTGCGTGAATATGATGGTTTTTAAAAATGATCAGACCCCCTTTATATAGTATGAGAGTCCTACTTATGTTACAACTCTAAATATAGTAGGAAATCTCATGATTGACTAATTAATCGACCTCATCTTGATACGTGCCGAGATTTCCGCTGTGATCCTTTCTCGATTACGGATATTTCGGCTTACCGTTACTTGACTAGGTAAACTTCCATCGGTCTTGCTCGATTTCTATTTTACTCGGTCTCGATCTTGGTCGATCTCGACCTTGATTGGCCTCTGGATTATGAGCTCAGCAATATAACTCCGCACTATAGCTTGATATAACACAAGGTCGAACCTTGACCTATTATGATCCAACCTCGATTAGTCATAAAAAGAGCAGGCCCGTTCTGACCGTATACAACGGGTCTGAAGTTAGGGACTGCTAAGCCTAACTTCAAACCAAATTTCAAAATTTTGCATATTGCATTATATTTGCAATTCGGACTTTGGATATGTGGGTACGAAGTTAGACTTGACAAACCCCAACATCGGACTCGTATATTTGAAGTTTCTCAAATTAAATTCTAACCTAAGTTACTTTAATCATTTTATTTAATCGTACAAAAGTATAATTAGGTAAATTCTACATCGAATCATATCCCCACTACAATGTGAAATTTCGTAGTTCCTTTATTATTTTGCATGAAAACATATCAAAATTGAGCAATCATGTAAACTTTTGCAAATAAGCAAAATTTGGTTTATTCGGTGCCAAAACAGGCTATAAACACTTGTCGTCGTTTTGCAAATTTTGGAGATTAAAATTGACATTGCACCAAACATTGTGGCCTTTACGTAATTTTCCATTTCTTTTTAGATAACGAATAGAAGCGGGTGCAAAGGGGAATTTTACAACGGAAGTAACGAATACTATCTCCAGCAAATTGGGAATAAAATACGCCGAAGGATCTTAGAATACGCCGAAGGCAAAACGAATCCATGAGATAAGATAAGTACAGTGCTCAAATGCGCCGCCCTCTAACGAGTCTTAGTGTTGTAGCGGCTGGGAAAGGAGAACGGTTGGTCAACCGCAAGTGTAAATATATTTACTAAATAAAATTACAGTAAATTTTACCTTTTGATTTATAGAATCAAAAAGCATCTGTCTCAACTCAAGGTTGAAAATTATACGCTTTTATATATGTTAAAAGATAATATAAATTATCATAGTGATTTTATAATGATAACATGTGCAAATGCTTGATGTATTTAACATTTGACTAATTTTAATTTGTATTTAATTTTGTCTTTCTATATTATATAAATATAGGTGGAGTTTAATGACCTTAAGGTAAATGTAAATGATTCTTGAAAGAACAATTTTGTTGGCTTGATGCATAAGCTTTCTAATAGTTCTCACAGGATAATGCGCGTTACTTATATACAAACAATAAATTGAATATTAAATAAACTTCAAGAGTTTGGTGATCACGACGTACCAGTTAAAACGTGAGAATGATACATATATTAAAAACAACATTTTAGAATAAAATATTAGGTGCGAGATACGATTGTATCACATGTTTGGACCTAATAACATCAAAATTAATTTTGTATACGGTCGAAATCAGGAACCTCGATTTCGAAGTACAAATATTACCTCGGGTTCGAGCTCGCATAAATCGAGGTCAGGGTCAAGTCAAGCTAAAAAGTGCATACTTCAGGGATTAAATCGAGGGCCGAGCATGACCTACCTCGAGATAGCACCGTTATGAATCTTTACTAGAATGGGCGGGAACTTCTCTATGGCACAAAGATCAAGGCGGAAATTCTGGAATAGATTTGTACGAGTTTATACAAATCCGTATTAGCTGATTATACATTTGTCCCAATAAGATTCCTTACTGTAAATAGAAATGTACCACATTTAGGGTCTCCCCTCCTATATAAAGGGGACCCCTAATCATTTGTAAAGATCATCTAATCATTGAAATTGAATATACTCTCTACTTTTTCCCTCATTGTTCATTAGATCTGCCTTTTAGACTTTATTATACTTCTTGCTTCACTACTCTCGATTCACTTCGAGGTCATCGAGCTCGAGGTCGAAATTGCCTAAGTAACACTAGTTTGGTTCATTTATTCCTTTCATTTGTTTCTTATATTACTTGTTTATTAATTGGTATTGAACTAGATCACGTATCTTTAAAACCACAAATCAAATTTAATTGTTACTCGTATTTTTGAGGTAAACAGTTTGGCGCCCACCGTGGGGCCAAAGATAATAGTGATTATTTCAGTACTGATTTTTGATAACACTCGGTATTTTTCACACTTTTTCTTGTCAAAGATTCTTTGTTTTCAGGCTAAAACATGTCGAACTCCGCAAGCACACCAGCACATGGCAATGACGGTCTCGGATTCCATGGAGAAAATGATAATGCAACAGCTTCGGGGGTCGGTGTACCACCGCTAAACCCTGGGGTAGCGTTAGTTCCTAACCCAGTCGATGTTGGTTCGCACATTGCTCTAAACGTCGATTTGGGCACTGACGTTTGTGGAAGCGTACACAGAGAGGTTCAACCCGGTGGCCAAAGAACACAAGGTAGAGGAGATGGATAAGTCAGCCTCCAAGTAATTTTCTAAATGTTACAAGCGCAGCAGATTGCTATCGCCCAGTTGCAAAGTCAGCAAAAGACTCCGAGCGTGGTGGGACCAGAAACTACTCATCGTTTTGAACTAGTCCCGGAGAGGTCGAGCAATAATGGATCAGAAGCTGAACCCACAATCATGAGAATGCTCGAAGAACTCACAAAGAGGATCGAGTCAGGAGAAAAAATGATCGAGGACAATGATAAAAAGGTGGAAACGTACAACTTGAGGGTCGACCAAATACCGGGAGCATCACCGGTTTTGAAAGGACTGGATTCTAAAAAGCTTGTGCAAAAACCTTTCCCCCCGAGTGCGGCTCCGAAGCCTATTCTGAAGAAGTTTTGCATGCCGGACATACCCAAATACAACGGGACCACCGATCCAAACAAGCACATCACTACATATACTTGTGGTATAAAGGGAAACGATTTGGAGGACGACGAGATCGAGTCTGTTCTCCTGAAAAATTTTGGGGAAACTTTGTCCAAAGGGGCCATGATTTGGTACCATAACCTGCCCCCGAACTCTATCGATTCGTTTGCTATGTTGGCAGATTCGTTTGTAAAGGAACGTGTTGGTGCTATAAAGGTTGCAACAAGAAAGTTGGACGTATTCAAAATTAAACAAAGGGACAACGAGATGTTAAGGGAATTTGTATCCCGATTCCAAATGGAACGAATGGAGTTACCACTAGTCTCCGATGACTGGGCTGTTCAAGCTTTCACTCAGGGGCTAAATGAGCGGAGCTCGATAGCATCACGACAGTTAAAGCAGAACTTGATTGAGCACCCCTCCGTGACTTGGGCGGATGTGCATAACAGATATCAGTCGAAGATTAGGGTCGAAGATGATCAGTTGGAGGACCATCGAGCTCGATTTATCCAAACAGGTTAGCAACAAACAATTAGAGAGATGTGAACAGGGAACCAACACCGAACAAGGAGAGGTATCAACTGTACCATCGAGCTCGAGGTGTAACGTACCTCAGAATGTTCGAAGAGTAGATCGAGGACAGAATTCTCAGGGACTCATGAGTAAGATCGGGTTCGATAGGCATTTATGACCGGCGGAGGCACCTCGATTATCATAGTACAATTTTAGCATCGATGCCTCGGGTATCGTGTCAGCCATTGGGAAAATCAGAGATACCAGGTGGCCTAAACCTATACAAACTGATCTTTCTCATAGGAATCCTAACTTGATGTGTAAGTATCACGGTACACATGGTCACAGGACCAAAGATTGCAGACAATTAAGAGAGGAGGTAGCCCGATTATTCAACGAGGGACATCTTCGGGAATTTCTCAGCGACAGGGCCAAGAACCATTACAGAGAAAGAGACGCCAATAGGAAGAATGAACCATAGGAACCTCAACATGTTATTCATATGATCATCGGTAGAGTCGACGTCCCACAGGGACCCGTATTCAAACGCACCAAAGTGTTAATCACAAGGGAGAAGCGGACTCGGGACCACATGCCCGAGGAAACCCTCACATTTAATGAGGAAGACACTGAGGGCTTATCTCTGCCGCCCAACGATGCACTGGTAATTTCTATTCTTTTAAAGAAAGTTCAAGTTAAACGTGTTCTTGTGGATCCAGGTAGCTCGACAAATGTAATCAGATCGAGGGTCGTGGAGCACCTCGGGCTGCTTGACCAAATCATACCGGCATCTCGAGTCTTGAATGTCTTCAACATGGCAAGAAAAACAACGAAGGGGGAAATCATCCTCCCGGTGAATGTGTCTGGAGCCATACAAGCCACAAAGTTTCATGTCATCGAAGGCGACATAAGGTATAATGCTTAGCTTGGAAGGCCGTGGATCCACAACATGAGGGCAGTGCCATAAACCCTTCATCAAATGATGAAGTTCCCAACAAAAGATGGCATAAAAATGGTATATGGAGAGCAACACATAGCGAAGGAGATGTTTGCAGTCCATGACTTGACACCAGTGCCAACGCCTTCTACATCGGAGAAGTCGAGAACCAAGGATAAACAGGTAGCTAAATAGAAATCACAGTCTATATCCTCGGTTGAGACCGAGGAACAGGTGGTTGAGGACGAAAAAGAGGACTTCCTTACCCCTCGAGTTTTCATCACCCCCGAGGAGTCAAATGCGACGAAGTCCACGGTCGAGGAACTTGAGCAGGTGATATTGATCGAGCATCTGCCGGAACGAAAGGTATACATGGGGACGGTATTAACCCCTGAACTCAGGAAAAAACTCATTTAATTCCTTATCGATAACATTGATTGCTTTGCTTGGTCCCACTTAGATATGACAGGGATCCCACCGGAGATAACCACTCATTGACTGAGTGTCGACCCCAGATTTAAACTGGTGAAGCAAAAGAGAAGGCCCAGTCCGAGGTAAAGCATGCATTCATAAAAGACGAGGTAACCAAACTTCTCAAGATAGGGTCCATTAGGGAAGTAAAATACCCCGAATGGCTAGCTAATATAGTAGTAGTCCCTAAAAAGGGAAACAAACTTAGAATGTGTGTAGACTACAAAGATTTGAACAAGGCATTCCCTAAAGACTCTTTCCTATTGCCCAACATCGATCGTTTGATCAACGCTACAACAGTCCACGAGATCCTTACTTTTCTCGATGCCTACTCCGGGTACAATAAAATTTGAATGAACCCGGAGGACCAGGAAAAGACTTCGTTTATCATGAAGTATGGAACATATTGCTACAATGTAATGCCCATCAAGATAAAAAATGCAGGGGCTACATAGCAACGTCTAGTTAATAAAATTTTCGAACATCAGATAGGCAAATCTATGGAAGTTTATATCGATGACATGCTAGTTACGTCCCTGCGTGCAGAGGACCATTTGATTCGCAGGAAACATTCAAGATCTTAAGAAAATACAATATGAAACTCAATCCCGAGAAATGCGCTTTTGGAGTTGGCTCAGGCAAGTTCTTAGGTTTCATGGTGTCAAACAGGGGGATCGAGATCAACCCCGACAAAATCAAAGCCATCGAAGAAATCACCATCGTGAACAATGTGAAAGTCGTACAACGGCTAACCGGACAAATAGCTGTGCTAGGCCGATTTATCTCGAGATCATCTGATAGAAGCCATCATTTCTTTTCTCTACTCAAGAAGAAGAATGATTTCGCATGGACTTTGGAATGTCAACGAGCCTTAGAAGAGTTAAAATGGTACCTATCGAGCCCACCCTTGCTTCACACTCCGAAGGAGAATAAAAAACTCTACTTGTACTTAGTTGTGTCCGAGGTAGCGGTAAGTGGCGTGATGGTTCGAGAAGAACAAGGTACACAATTTCCTGTTTATTATGTAAGTCGGACCCTAGGAGATGCCGAAACCAGGTACCCGCATTTAGAAAAGTTGGCACTTGCACTAATAAGCGCATCTAGGAAATTAAAACCATATTTTCAATGTCACCCTATATGTGTATTGACTACATACCCACTTCGAAATGTCTTGCATAAGACAGAACTGTTAGGACGATTGGCCAAATAGGGCATCGAACTTGGAGGGTACGGTATCGAATATCAACCCCGAACGGCCATCAAGTCTCAAATTTTGGCAGACTTCGTGGCTGATTTTACACATGCCCTCGTACCCGAAGTAGAAAAGGAACTCCTACTAAAAACGGGTACATCCTTGGGGGTATGGACCATCTTCACAGACGGCGCCTCGAATGTGAAAGGATCCAAGCTCGATATTGTTTTAAAATCGCCTACGGGAAATATCATTAGGCAATATATCAAAACATCTAAATTGACTAACAATGAGGCCGAGTATGAGGCCATGATTGCAGGTCTCGAACTAGCCAAGGGCTTGAGAGCAGAGGTCATTGAGGCCAAGTGTGACTCTCTTTTGGTTGTAAACCAAGTAAACGGAAGCTTCGAAGTTCGAGAAGATAGAATGCAAAGGTACTTAGACAAACTTCAAGTAACATTGCACCGCTTCAAAGAATGGACACTGGACCATGTACCTTGAGAACAGAACAGTGATGTCGATGCACTTGCGAATTTGGGGTCGTCGGTCGAAGAAGATGATATTGTCCCGGGGACTGTTGTTCAATTGTCGAGGTTTGTGGTCGAAGAAGGCCACGCAGGAATTAATTCAACAAGTTTGACGTGGGATTGGATGAATAAATACGTCGAATACTTAAAGCACGTAAAGCTCCCTTCGGACCCAAAGGAGTCAAGAGCCTTACGAGCCAAAGCAGCTCGATTCTCGCTTGATGAAAATGGAACATTATACAGAAGAACCTTCGACGGACCGCTGGCGGTAAGCTTAGGACCGAGAGACCCCGAGTATGTATTGCGAGAAATCCACGAAGGTACTTATGGGAACCACTCTGACGTCGACTCTTTGGTTTGCAAGGTAATTAGAGATGAATATTACTGGGATAACATGGAAAAAGATACTAAGGAGTTCGTTCGAAGGTGTGATAAATGCCAAAGGTTCGCACCGATGATCTATCATTCCGGTGAACAACTCCATTCGGTCCTATCCTCGTGGCCATTCATGAAATGGGGGATGGACATCTTCGGCCCCCTACCAACGGCGCCAGGTAAAGCTAAATTCATTTTGTTTATGACTGACTACTTTTCAAAATGGGTAGAAGCGCAGGCCTTCGAGAAAATAAGAGAAAAAGAAGTCATTGACTTCATATGGGACCACATCGTGTATCGGTTCGGGATACCCGCCAAAATAATATGCGACAACGGGAAGCAGTTTATCGGCATCAAAGTGAAAAAATTCTTCGAAGACCATAATATCAAAAGGATTCTATCAACACCCTCTCACCCAAGCGCAAATGGCCAGGCTGAGTCCACAAACAAAACTATCATACAAAACTTGAAGAAGAGATTGAATGATGCTAAAGGGAAATGGAGATAGGTATTGCCCGAGGTGTTGTGGGCATATCGAACAACGTCGAAATCAAGCAGGGGGGAAACCCTGTTCTCTTTGGTGTATGGGTCCGAAGCATTTATTTTGGTCGAGGTCAGGAAGCCAAGCATCAGGTTTCAGCATACTACCGAGGATTCGAACCACGAGGCTATGAACACTTTCCTCGAGCTACTAGACGAAAAACGTGAAGCCGCACTAGTCGGAATGGTCGCACAAAAGCAAACGATCGAGAGGCATTATAACAGAAGGGAGAACCTTCGCCATTTCAGAGTCGGTGACTTAGTTCTAAGGAAATTCACCCTCAATACTCGAGACCCAAACGAAGGGAATATAGGACCCAATTGGGAAGGACCGTACTGAGTCATCAAAGTCGTAGGGAAGGGATCCTACAAACTTAGCACAATGGAAGGCGAGCAACTACCAAACAATTGGAACATATCACTACCCAAACGATATTATTGTTAAGGTATGACCTTATCCCCTTACTCCATTTATATTTAAGACTAACTCCTTGCAGGAGTTCGATTGGAGACATCAAAGTATCTTACAACTCGAAGACCTTGGGTTTTAAAGCATGCGTTGCACTCTTTTTCCATTAGATTGAGTTTTATCCCAAATGGGTTTTTCCAACAAGGTTTTTAACGAGGCAACATTTATATGCTACCTAAGGGGAATTCAATAAGTAATCAAGGATTCTTTTCAATCAACCTCGAATACTGAGGGGCATCACCCTCGGAGGTTGTATTTTCGAAGAAAATATTTCATGCCAAAAAGGGCCTCTATAGGAGAACTTTGTAATGGGCCAAACGGTCAAATGAACTGTGCCCACGTAGAATAGTCAAGTCCCCGATGGCAAAACATGTACGCATATATCAATTGTTCGGAGAAGCATTATTGCTATATCAAAAAACTTTGTGTCTCAAAGAAGTCTACTATTACACGAGCTTCATACTTATAATTATACGAGAAACGACTCAAAATCCAGAACGCAAATGCACCCCGAATACTTGGAGACTATCATCAACAGTCAACACAAACGAATCATCGAAAAACCAAACTCATAAGACCTCTAAGAGGCATCCCCTCGATATAAAGGCCAAGGCCACCATACTCGGGGACTAACCTTTCGAAATTGAGGAACTAGTCCAAGAGACATACCCGATGGATACGAACACATTAAAGGCTACAGCCATATTAAAGACTACAGTCATATGAAAAGGCTACGGCCAAAATAATACGGCTCGGAGACGTCCGACTTCCGCCATAAAATTAAAGTCCTTCAAGCACTTTGAAAAATCGGTTAAATCAGGCTACCCTCGGCGAAAGCAAATGATAAAAGGCTTCGATAAAACCAACCCTCGAATAATTTAGAGGCTTCGATAACATCAGCCTTCGAAAAATACCTCAAGAGGTAGTCAATTATCATCACACCGCAAATTAAAAATGAGGTTCCAATTGATTGAACCTTCAAAAAACCCAACGGGTACAAAAAACACATGCTAAGGCATACCCAAATTTTCACCAAGTATTTTAGCCGAAAAAAGGAAAAAATCATAGCCGATTTGGCCCTACCCAAAAAGCCTAATGGCAGACCTAAAAGAGCCTAAGAGCGGACCTAAAAGAGCCTCAGGGCCAATATTAAAGAGCATAAAGGCCGAAGCATATGGAGTTCGATACCTTACTCTCACTCAGCCCGGACTCAAGAGTCCCATCACCCCGAGCTCGCGTTAAACCGATTTAAAACTTAGCTCGAGGATTAAACCTTAAGAGGTATCCTATCAATAAACCTAAGGGTTTACCTTACCCCGAGTTTGAGTCGATACTCACTCTATTATCGAAAGTTATACCATCAAAAATTGAGCAAACTTTTAAGAAAATCGAAGGCTAAGAAAAACAATCAAGGAAACTCCTTTCTTTTTCATATATACAAAATGTGTTACAAAGGAGTTCAGCAAAACAAAAAAGAAGATTACAAAAAGATAGAATTTTTTTTAATCTACACTAGGGGGGCATTCCCCCGGGGCCAGTGACTTCCCTCGGGCTTGTCTCTCCTTCGGGAGAAGCCTCTTCCCCAGGAGTAGCCTCTTCTTCAATCTCTTTTTCACCTCCGAAACCACCTTGGCCATCTTCGACGTCATCATCATCATCGAAAGTGAGAACAAATTTGGCATCAGCTTCATCTGCCTTAGCCTGTTTTATCTCTTTGAAGAGATCGAAGCCCTTGGCGTGGATCTCTTTGATAGTCTCCCTCCGAGATCGACACCTAGTGTAGTCATTACTCTGTTTCTTCCGGTCAACAGCTCCTCTCAACTCCATCTGAGCATTTGTGGCATCCTTCAAATATATGGCGACCGTTCTGTTAGCCTTGATTTGTACCTTCTTGGCTTCGGCCCGGGCTTCCACAACTTCGGCCTCGCCTTTGCAAGACCGGCCTCGAGCTTTGCAATTCTTCCAGCCTGGACTGAACTGCTTTCTTGGGCATTTCGAAGTTGGATCTCGATGGAAGATACTCTCGCCAGTGCATCTTCTTTCGCCGCAGCAAGGATGTCCATCTTCCCTTTTCATTTATTGCACTCGTCATTGACTTGATTGACCTCACCTCGAAGCCGCTCCAGCATCTCCACCTTTTGCTGCAGCTGAGACATCGAAGTGTTAGTCTCCGGGGGTGGGAGAGGAAGCCCATATTTTTTCAAAATAGAGGTTATCTGCTTCTCCATCTCATCCTCATATTCACGAGCCTTGGTCAACTCCGACCGAAAGTTTTTCAGCTCTTCCTCCTTTTTATCGCAAAGGAGCCTTAGGGCTTTCTCTTCGTCCAAAGATTTGTGCAACTCGGCTTCACACTGATTTAACTCGGCCTTAAATTTGTTGAACGCCTACAAATAATAAAGGAATGATCATCTAAGCAAATGAGGAAATTATAACATTAAAAAAATTGCAACGTTACTAGAACTTACACTAGAGAAAAGACGTTGGGCCTCTTCAAAAATCGAGGTTGGATATGCAAGATCGTCTTCATCGACCCCGGAAAAGCAACTTTGGAAAGGTTTGTCTTCACTTGGGACTCCGCCTAACTCAGGCGTCTTCAGGTTTCGAGCATCCCTAATAGCATCCTCGGAATAGGCTAGGAGCGACGGGGAATGACCTGTTGTCACTGCCTTGGGGAGATCCCCCGAGGCGCTCTATTCGGGTTCAGGAGCTTCAAAATTTGCTCCTTTTGGAGTGCCAACAGGAGTTTGGGAAATGACCACAACGTCGGGCGACGCACGACCCTCGTCCGTCTTTTCTTTTTAAGTCCCTTATTCCCGGTTGGGGGCTTCAGTCTAACCAGGCTTGACAACCTTGGTGGATTTTTTGGTTCGAGCCACTAAAGACGAACCCTCCACCTCGTCGTCTTCATCATCCACAAGTTGGTGGACTAAGTCTATGTACACATTAATAACGACGCTCTTCCTATGCCTCCGAGTAGGCTCCGCTTTGTTCTGGGTGTCCTCGCTATTTGAGGACCTCTTTCTTTTGTTATCCTTTTTTGGCTTTGAAGTCGAAGGTTTAATATTCGCCCCGAGAGGGGGCAGTCTCATCGCAGAGAACTCCCCAATGCATGCCACAGAAAAGTTAAGTTATAGAAAGAGGAGCATTCTTAATAAGTAAGGAAATATTGAAATATGAACCATGGTGTTTTACTTCCAACATGCCCTTCGACAAGTCCTGCCACTTGTGTTTGTCATACGACAAAGTAGAGGCTAGTTTACGAACCCAGTCCTCGAGGTGGAGTATCACATTGGTAATCCACGGGACCATTGCGGAAAAAGGAAAAGAATATTATGTGAAGCTTAGCAAAAATTATGGAAAAAACTAAGAATTCCACTCACGTTCGAAGTTCCATTTCTCGGGGAACGACATGTGCTCCTCGGGAATAACGTCGATGGTCCTCACACGGATGAACCGGCTCATCCAGCCTCGATCCTTGTCTTCATCGTTGCTGGCAAAGAAGGACCTCGTCGATCGGCGTTGAAGTTTTATTTAACCGCGAAAGATCTGAGGTCGGTATAAGCGGATGGGATGGCTAAGGGTAATCTCAAGCCCGACCTTATCGACAAAGAACCTCATCATTATTACTATCCGCTAAAAAGACGGATGAATTTGGCCCAAGGTGACTTGAAATCTTTTGCAAAACTCGAGCACGATTGAGTCAAGAGGACCCAACATAAAGGGGTAAGTGTACACACTTTAAACCCCTCTACGTAAGTGGTGATGTCTTCTTCACGAGAAGGGATTTGTAAAACGACCTTATCTTCTCACAGCCTCGAGGTGCTTTCTCGCAATCGAGCTTATGTATCTCGAAGCATGCTCACGACAACCAGGGACATCGGGAGGATTCTCGACCGTAAAGTCCTTTTTTAAGGAACAACTGCCCGGTACAATCTCATGGAGCGCCGGCGGCAGGACGAGAGGAAGAAGAGGAGTTTCCTTCTTTCTGAGGAACAAACTTGGAAGTTTTGCCATTGATTTTTAGAAGAAGAAGGAAGAAATAAGTAAGTCGTGGAGGTTTTAAGGTTGAGGCGGCGGAAGAGCTGGTGGCAAACGGGAAATTTGAGAAGAAAAGAGGCGTTGCAAGTAAAGGTGAAAGTTCTTAATGAGAAGAGTAAACGAATATATATAGAGAAAGTCAGCGACTGTTCATTGACCATGATGGCCGACCGACTCTAACATGCATTTAATGATTTGAGGAAGAGAACCGATGGGACGCTTCGGCCGTTTCAACACTTGCGTCATGGGAATGATGTCACCATCGGGAACTTCAGAAATTCAAAAATTCAAATCATTTCTTGCCATTTCACTCTAAGAAACACGGGGACTATCTGTATACGGTCGAAATCAGGGACAAAATATTACCCCGGGTTCGAGCTCGCATGAATCGAGGTCAGGGTCAAGTCAAGCTAAAAAGTGCATACTTCGGGGATTAAATCGAGGGCTGAGCATGAACTACCTCGAGATAGCACCGTTATGAATCTGTACCAGAATGGGCGGGAACTTCTCTATGGCACAAAGATCAAGGCGTAAATTCCGGAATAGATTTGTATGAGTTGATACAAATCCGTACTAGGTGGTTATACAACTGTCCCAATATGATTCCTTACTATAAATAGAAATGTACCACATTTAGGGTCTCACCTCCTATATAAAGGGGACCCCAATCATTTGTAAAGATCATCTAATCATTGGAATTGAATATACTCTCTACTTTTTCGCTCATTGTTCATCAGATCTGCCTTTTAGACTTTATTATTCTTCTTGCTTCACTACTCTCGATTCACCTCGAGGTCATCGAACTTGAGGTCGAAATTGCCTAAGTAACACTAGTTTAGTTCATTTATTCCTTTCATTTGTACCTTATATTACTTGTTTATTAATTGGTATTGAACTAGATCACGTATCTTTAAAACTAAAAATCAAATTTAATTGTTACTCGTATTTTTGAGGTAAACAAATTTCATTACACATTGTTACACTGTACTTACCGGCCTCAACAACAGGTTTAGAAAATGTCAAATAATGTTGCATTAAAATTTCGTGTTACTCATTACACTCTTGTATACTTCAATACAATAAAGCTATTTTAAAAAGTTTGTATTGGTTGATAAGGTATACATGTGCGGCGCACGTTTTGAGAAACTAGTTCTATTAAAAAGCAGCAAAGCTTTATGTCTTATCATTCGTCCATCATTTACCTATCCCTTATCTTTGAAAATGTCGTTTGAAAATTAAAAAAAAAAGATTTAAAAAAACTCTTTTTGAAGTTAAGCTGAAAAGAGTATTAAAATTAAAATTGTAGCATTTCATTTGAAACAAATTATAATTTTGTGAGGGAAACAAGTTTTATATTTTACTATTTTCTCAAACTTGAAACTTATCTTTATTTTTTGTCAAATAATCATCCCACAGTGTGACTAAATACTTTAAACAAGTTTGAAAAAAGGAAAAAAAATTCTTATGAACATAAAACAAACTACTTTGCATCAAATTGTTCTTATGAACATAAAACAAACTACCTCAGCAATATAATTCATAACCAACTTGTTCATATTCTTTGTAGTCGATCTTGGGCACAAATTTGCAAAAGTGTAGTAACATAAAACAAACTACCTTGCATCAAAACATTCAAGAGAAAACAAAAAAAAAAAAACCCCCCCCCCCCCCCCCCCCAAATGCTGTAAGGACAAAAAGGTAAATTCGAAAACAAAGTCCAACCCCCCCGGCCCCCAACCAAGTGACAGTTAATTAATATTTAATACTATTGAAACTCAACTCCACATTTACTAAAGGGAAAAAAGAAAAAACAGCTACAGTACCTTTTTTTATCTAATTAAAACCAAAAGCCCGTGAAGAGGATTTAATAGAGACTTTGGTATCCGCTGAGTAGGAATGAGTTAGAGAGAGAGAGAGAGTCAGATAGACTTTCCAAGTGTTTAGAGAGAGAATAAGAAAGAAGAGAGAGTTATACAGAGCTAAAAAAGGAAGAAGATCTATGGTGAGTTTTTTGAATACTTTGTTGCTTTAGGCAGCAGAGTGTATTTTATTTGGTTTCATTCTAATTTTTTTGTTGAAACTTCCATGATTTAGAATTTTACCCAGAAAATTTCTTTAATTTTTCTTTCAAAATTTCCACATTTTAAGCTAAGTAACATTTTGTTTAAAAACATTGCTCCTTAATTTGTGTGTACAAACAGTTTTTGTTTAAAGTTAAACATTAAACATAATTTCTATGTGCGAGACCGGATTAGCCTAAGTGTGACACTTATGAACTATTTAGGAAATTTCATTTCTTTGTATATATCTCTGTTTGTCTCTTTTTCTGTTGACGGGGCTAGAAAAAAATCAAATCTTTTATCTTTCCTGTTATTGTTTTCTTACCAGGTAGCAAAAATTGAATTTTCCCCCTCTTTTGGGCCGTTGTTTTAGGTCAAGAAATGAACTTTTTTCATCTTCTGCACTTCTCTTTTGCCGTTGGTTGAATGGATGGTCTGTTGATATAAACTTATAAAGGAGTTTGTATTAACCCTTCCCCCTCCTTAGCAGACAGAGGCGGAGTCAGCGATTGAAGTTTATGGGTTCAGGATTCTATATCGTTTAAGTTACTGAGTTCTAATGTAATAATTTATACATATTCAATAGATCTCTTGAGACAAATATAGGGTTGAACAAAAATTACTTGGTTCGGCCGAACCCGTAGCTCGTGCGCTAGCTCCGCCCCTGCTAGCAGATTAGAAAATGAGAGAGAAATGTAGCTGATACAAGATTCAACATGGCAAACTAATGGAATTTTTTTAATAGAAATAAAGTTTCTGTTTTTTTTTGTGGGGTGTGGGGGTGGGTGGGGGGGATGTGGAGGTGTTAAAATTCTTTTAAGATTTAACTTTTTATGAATGATGAAGAGGGTGTTGTAGTCTTGTTTCCTAATGTAATTTTAACAAGTAGGAAAGAGGCCTCCAGTATAGTTTCTAGTTTTGGACTACTTTAAGAGTCTTCTTTTGCAGGAATCTTCTTTTCTTGCTTTGTACTTTTCCTCATCTAACTCTGGCCACCTCTTTTATTTTCTTTGTGATTAAGGTATGCAGAATAGTTTGAATTGATACCCTACTCCCCTCTCCAGGTATTTATTGTGTACGGATGTTGGGGATTTGAGTTCATCACTCCAAAAGATTCACATATAAAAGGTAACCTGTGAAGCCTTGCTCTGGTCCAGTAAATGTCTTTCCGCAGTATCGCTCGTGATATTAGGGATAGTATTGGAAGCTTATCTAGGAGGAGTTTCGAGGTTAGGCTGTCTGGTCATAACAGAGGGAAGTGTCAGAGTGCTGTCCATGAGTTGCACGACCAGCCTATAGTCATTCAAAGCAGTTGTTGGGCAAGCCTCCCACCAGAGTTACTTCGTGATGTAATTAAAAGACTGGAGGCCAGTGAGAGTACGTGGCCTGCTCGTAAACATGTTGTTGCATGTGCAGCTGTTTGCCGCTCATGGAGGGAAATGTGCAAAGAAATTGTTCAGCGTCCTGAGTTGTGTGGAAAGTTGACCTTTCCCGTCTCTCTTAAGCAGGTGATTATCGTTCTTTAGTTTTCCCCTGTCCCTCTATTGTTTTGGACTAGGTTTAAAGTGGAAAATGAGAGCTATATTATTGTTGTAATGTTTGTTATCAAATTCCCTTTTGCAGCCTGGGTTTCGAGATGGAACCATCCAGTGTTTTATCCGTAGAGACAAAGCTAATACAACTTACCAACTTTTCCTTTGCCTTAGCCCTGGTAAGTTTGTCTTACTCGCTTATGCGGACTGACATGTAGTCTAATTTAGATCTTTTGCTCATATGTGAAGAGCAGAAGGTTTTGATTCTGGTTTGGTGGGATTCTTTTTTTCTTTTTCTTTTGGTGATCACTTCTTTGTGTGTAATGTCATGACTGTAGGAGTTACAATTCCGCATTCATCAATACATACTTTGTCGATGTTGGAAAAAGATTCTTGGTTAATGGTTCAGAACCATGACTGAGGCTTCTCGATATTTCCCTTTTAAGTTTATACAAACTTATATTACCGTGTTTTCATCAAAAACCCGACATCCTGATGTTTTTTTCCATTCTGTTTTTCATCAGCCTTGCTTGTAGAAAATGGCAAGTTTCTTCTTTCTGCAAAGCGTAATCGGAGAACCACTTGTACAGAGTACGTCATCTCTATGAATGCAGATAACATATCAAGGTCAAGCAGCTCTTATATTGGAAAACTGAGGTAATGCTTCAAGAGAGTTCAAATCCTTAAATTTCTTTAGCTTTGTTGTCTAACGAGATCGTGATTGGCTAAAGGAATGTTATCATAAATATTTAAAATGGCTGACGAAATGTACAAGGTAGAAAATGTGGAATGATGAATAGAATCTCCTAGGTTCTATCCAAAGAAAGAGAGGGTTATATGATTTCTTCAGCCTTCTTTCCTTATCAAAGAAACGAAAAGAAAGGGAGTTTTGTGGGGGGAGGAAACTAGTGCAATGTTCTGCTTGGATTCTGTCCTTTCAGGCTAAGGGCAATCAGGCTTATAAACTTTCTATATAAGAAACTAGTAAAGTCATCAACCTGGATTCTATCCCTTTTGGCTGTGGAATGAGGCTTTGAATAAGTTGAGCGCATGGATGAATTTTTGGTGATTTGAAATGGTTTGCTCTTTTATATGTTTCACTCTGCAATGCTGTAAATTGCTATGGTAGCAATTTGACAGGCAACGGATGGATCATGTGCCAGTCATGTCTAATATTGAACCTGTCCTGATATCCTATTTGGGTTATATTCCTTAATTTGTTCGATCTTTTTTCCCCTGAATTGTCTTGGAAAAAAGGTGAATAATTTGTTAAACATGTGGGTATTATTATGTGTAATGTGATGGAATTTGTCATAATGAATTTAGCCGTTAATGGACATGGTAATTCTGATGCAAGTTTCCGCTTCAGGCCAATTGCAAAAAGCTTTTTAACTGTTTCCGTTTCTTCTTTTTAGGTCAAATTTTCTGGGCACGAAGTTCATAATTTATGATACCCAGCCGCCGTACAACAGTTCTAGTATACCCCCACCTGGTGGAAGCCGGAGATTCAACTCCAAGAAAGTTTCTCCCAAAGTCCCTACAGGAAGCTACAAAATTGCACATGTTACTTACGAACTGAATGTGCTCGGCACCAGGGGCCCACGTAGGATGAATTGTGTCATGCACTCAGTCCCTGCCTCGGCCCTTGAACCGGGGGGCACTGTCCCATGCCAACCTGAACTTCTCCCTCCCAATCTTGAAGACTCATTTCGGAGCATGTCCTTTTCAAAATCAATTGATACTTCAACAGAATTCGGCAGCGCTCGGTTTTCGGATATTGGGGGTCCAAGTGAAGAAGATGAAGAAGGGAAGGCTAGACCTTTGGTTCTCCGGAACAAGCCGCCTAGATGGCATGAGCAGCTGCAGTGTTGGTGTCTGAATTTCAGAGGGAGGGTAACCGTCGCTTCTGTCAAGAATTTCCAGCTAATTGCTGCTACACAGCGTGCAGCCGGTGCCCCAACACCAGCACAACCGGCTCAGTCATCATCAGATCACGACAAGATTATCTTGCAGTTTGGTAAGGTCGGCAAAGATATGTTTACAATGGATTACAGGTATCCTTTATCTGCATTTCAGGCTTTTGCCATCTGTTTGAGCAGCTTTGACACAAAGTTGGCATGTGAATAGTAGAAGATTGTAGTTGATACTAGTAGTTTTCTCTTCCCTAGAGTTACCTAAAGATTGAGTCCGTTGCACAGTCACTGTGCAACTCTTCATTATAACCAAGGAGATGCAGGGAGCTGTTGCAGCACATTGGACAGTTATTATTTTCTTCTTTTCTTTTTCTCTTTCCTTTTCTTGCCTCACTTCATCGCTTATCCTTCAATCATAGAGTTTAAGATATGCTTCTGTTGTAATTTGTTGCAAAAGTGTTAAATGTACTTGGTGAAAAGAACAATATAAACTCTGTACCATGTTTGATTTCCAGTTGTAAACACCCTTTTGTACGATCAGCCCACGTTCTTGTGTGTTTTATAAGTTTGAATTACGCTGGCGGTGATGTTTAATGTTATTGTTACATCTTTGTGGAGGCCATGGTCGATATTTTGGTTGAAATCTGGAGGTTTCGATATCTTCCTTTTTTGAAAGAAACTCGGGTCAGTCAATATGGCTTTTTCTTTCAAAGTTATGTACAGTTTGTAATAAATAATTTTTGCAGAAGATCGTTAAAGTAACTTCTTTGCTGCTGTAATCGTAGCTAATATTTCACTTCTATTGAAAACTAAAACTACAGTACTTTGCAAGAATATATATTAGGTGAAAAGTTGGCACTGCTTCAGGCTAATATGACTAGTGCCAAGTCAATGAAGGTAACCACTAAGCTATTCAGCCGATTGCACTACCATTAAGCTACTGAGGAACAATGAGTGATTCGATCTCATAGAGTTCAATTCCCGTTCTCAACCCACCCACGGCCAATATGAGCTAGAAACTTCTTTTGTAATACTCTCCATGTTGTGGTGTGTTGACAGTTGGGGGAAGAAAAGGGTACGGCCGCCAATCGGTTTTGAAAGTTCTCATATGGGCCTATGAAGTCCACTAATAGAAAGGGATCTTTACACAAGCAATCAATTATATTCATTGTTTATTTTTTTTAGCGATATAAAAAAGGCCTTAGAAGAATATTACTGGAGTAAAATTTTGAGGAAAGTAGAGTAGTTTGGCACTTAGAACAAAGTTTGAGGGAGAAGTCTACAGTACTAATGAGATATGGACCCGAGGGGCTAATCAATTGTCGAAAATGAAAATTAAGAGGACATTAAGAGATACACTTGTGACACGAGGCAAAATTACTTATTAGCATGCACACCAAAATATTCTCTTCACTACAATTGAAAGTTTTGTTGGGGTGGATCCTACTCACCATACATTTGACCCTTCAGAAGTTTTTAAGCCATAGTTTGCCATTTCTTTAAACTCCATGAATTTTTTTTGTCTTTGCAATATCTTGTTCGATCACTTTAGAACTTATTTCTATTGTTTGTTCCTTTGATTTAATTTTTGGCATTTTTAACTTAGAACTCTTGTAAGAAAAGATTTATTACTTCTGCTGGCAAGTCAACCAAAAACATAGAGATTGTATAAATATTATTTTGGTTTCCAATTGGTGTTTGGTAGGCGCATTGGGCCTTGAATATTATGGATTTGTATCACGTAAAGCCCATTAAAAGAAAAACACTTTTTACCAAAATCTTTTCCGTATCTAGAGCTCGAATCTAAGACTTGAGGGATCCTAACCGTTCCACCACAACTCTTAACAGTGACTTCAACTGGATCTCTTAATGTCCGTCACTATCTTCCTATTCTTGTTATTGCTTTGACTCATCGAATAAAATTAAATACGTGAATTAAAATACGAAAGCTTCTTACTCCGCAACAACAAAAGCACTTTTTCATTCTTTCGACTACTTTTCGTCTTCTTGAGCTGGTGTATATCGGAAACAACCTCTCTACACCCTCGAGGTAGAGGTAAGGTCTGCATACGTACTACCCTCCCCAGACCCCACTAGTAAGATTTTACTTAATCTTTGTTAGTGTTGTTGTTGCATATACCAGGGGATTTTACTTGGGAAAAAAAGTTCCATACTAACATATTCGGGTCAATAACCATGGTTCCAATCCACACTAATACAACACTCTGTCTTTAAACCAACCTTTGCAGTATCAAAACCGCCCTGTTTACATTTTCACAAAATTAAGACCAATAATGAATAAAGCTGTAATATACAAGCAGCTTTCAGCCTTTCAATGATCAGTACATCTCCACAAAAGGAGCACCTATATTAATAACTGATAATGTAAAGATTTTTGACTAATAATTCCTATAGAGTCTGTTACCAGACAGATAGCTAGTTCCATGGGATTCAAGAAATGAAAGATTAAATCTCTTCAAAGATCAGACTGAAGTTGCCTTCAATAGGACTCTCAAACCATAAGTAAAAAAGAAAATGTATAAACATGGATTTTGTGAATCCTTTCTTAGTAGAAAATACCATTGTTGAACCCCCTGATTAATGACAGATATCTGAGAAGTGAGCACTAGTCTAATCATTCCACGTAATTCGGCCCTTTCCCGGACCCCACGCATAACTTGATGTAACTATGTCAACAAACTTTGTTTGACATGGACAAATGTGCTAGTTTACATCAACTTTTCATAGGATAAAAACATAATACTGGAAATGTTGAATGTACATTGCAGCCAACAGTTACCTGTATCCAATACCACTACCAGCCCGAGTGCATGTAACATAGACCTCAATGTTAATGGCGGTCCCCGAGGTTTAATGAAGCTATATGATTGTACTCGCTAGATAGAGATGATGGTTTTCCGCTGATGTCTCCAAGTTGACCATAATAGAATATATAGGCAAAACAATCTATAGCAGTTTGATCTCGCCTATTGATAAATAACAGGTTGCTTCCCGACTCAAAACTACTTGAAATTAAACTGTTCTTCCATTCCTTATCATTAATGATCTCCTTTCAAGGGACAGGAAGATTAGACTGATTCTGATTTTTGTTCATCTTCCGGCCATTATTAAGAGGACAAACTAAGAATATGTTGAATGTTCATCTAAAGATGCATGTTTATATAGAGAAAAGATGGCCTCTTTAATGAATGAATGAATATCATTGTTTAGGTCATCATCCTTTTGATGGCTTATAGATAATTAATATTTTAAACACAATCCAAATGTTATATTAAAAAGTTGCAGCGCAATTGGGACCGGTGTTTAGCTTTTATTTTCGAGCTTAGCTTTAACATTGATTGATAGAAAGATTTCTATCAAAGTACAACTACCTGATAATAAGAATATAATAATATCAAGATTGAAAGATCATTGAGAGAACATATATGAAATTTTACCATATCATACTGGAATGCGGTGGAATGGATGTGATTACTCTACTCGTAACTATAATTCTACGGCTCTAAAAATTACAAAAATCCTGGTACGAAGGTCAGTCTTTTCTTAAATGAACCCTACGCGACAAATGGTTCGGCCCCGAAAGGATCTAATTTTTTTTATATAAGTTAAAGGTAGATGTATATCCGTCTTGGTATAGTTTGTTACGACGTTGGATTCATTCATGCTATTTTCTTGACCCACTCATGCTCTCCACTTTTTGCTAGTCAAAAATGACCAAAAGAACTATGTACACAAAAATAATAAGAGATTAATATACTTTAGAAGTTTGCTGTTTTGATTTATATCTAGTTGCTGTCAAGACTAAAATAAGTAT
Source organism: Nicotiana undulata (assembly GCA_005239495.1). Classification (NCBI taxonomy): domain Eukaryota; kingdom Viridiplantae; phylum Streptophyta; class Magnoliopsida; order Solanales; family Solanaceae; genus Nicotiana; species Nicotiana undulata. The sequence continues at coordinate 66,933 of ML286148.1, forward strand.
TTAAAAAAGAAAAAAGAAAAAAAAAACTCAACTTTGCATGCAGCTATATATTACTTTGTGCTCAGAAAATTAACAAATGAAACTTGCATAAGGGATCTTGGTATCTCAAGTGCATGTTATCTTTTAATCTATTGCTGGTGATAAAAAATAGATTTTGTACTTAACTCAAAGCTAACTCATGATATAAGCATTGCGCAAGATCATATAACAATGACCAATTACCTCTTCCCACACCGATGTAAACAGTTGGGTTGGGTAAAGATCTGCAATTGTATGTACAGTTAGTGTTGTAAGAAACTGATCATGTAGGCTTGTGCCATACACTAATATGTTTTACATAAGTAAGTGATTGTACACAACCCATGAGCAGTAGCGAATCCAGAATTTATAGGTCGTGGGTGCTTCACTGATTTTAGCTTAAATTATAGATGATCAAACATGATCATAGTGGGTGCTCATGATCAATTAGTGAAGTTTTTAGGTATTATTTATGAATAATTTTATAATTTAGCCAAAGCCAATACGTGCTTCAGCACCCACACCACATGTCTAAAGGTAGATCCGCCACTGCCCAGAGACAATTTCTCCAAGAAACACAATAGATACTATGTCTTTGTTCATGTTTACATAAAATTTGCAGTTCATTACTCTTTCCGGTCCAAAATATTTGATTTTTTCAGATTTCAAGAATGAATTATTATTTTTTCTTACATTGTTTTTTAAGTAAATAGTGTTAGAGTATGTGTTAGCAGTGTTTATGTGAAGAGTTAGTAAAAGTTAACATAATCAAATTCATTATTAATTAATGTTAATAAGTGAAATTTTTAATCTGAACGAAAATAGTTTAAAAAATCACTTATCGTGAATCGAGGAGAATAGTATTATAAGGATAATTCCTACAACAGATTTGACAAATGATGGCACCATATACTTGTGTGCACGCGCATGTTCATTTAAGTTATTCTTGGTAAAAATTAGGTGAACACGAAATGGGTGGAAGGAAAAGCGACAGAGATAAATTAAAGAATTAAGTATGGTTGTAAAAGCGAATTCAAGATTTGATATTTATAGGCTCAGAATTTGAAGTTTGTGAGTTTCAAAATTTATTATATGTACCTATTAAATTGATTCCTAAATAACATACAATATATTTGGATCAAAATAAACTACTACTCCCTCCGGTTCAAAATAAGTGATTTTTTGCTTGTTTTTACACAGATTAAGAAATTCAACTTTTAACATTAATTAGCAATGAAATTGACCATATTAACATTTACTATCTTCCATAAATACTCCTAACACATACTTCAACACTATTTACTCAAAGGGTAATGTAGGAAAAAATAATTAATTCATGCTCGAAATCTGAAAAAATCACTTATTTTGGACCACAAGAAAAAGTCAAAAAATTACTTATTTTAGACCGGAGGGAGTATTAAGAGGGTGTTTAGCTAAGCTTATAAGCTGGTCAAACTAGCTTATAGTCAACTTTCGGCTTATCTATGCGTTTGGTAAAGTTAAAAGTGCTTATAAGTCAAAAATAAGGCAAAAGCTGGTCATCCCAGCTTATGAATTTTTAGCTTATAAGCACTTTAAGTTTGACCAAGATTTTTACTATTTTGTCCTTAAAATATTCCTTTTAAGAACAAAACTCCTACATCGATAATCACTACCTCAAGTATTTTTTCAACCTAAACCCCCGCATCTTCAAGTCTACAATTCTCATTGACTATTTAAGATAAGCAAATTCTTTATTCCTTTGCATATTTGTACCAATGTAATTGTGTATTAATCTTTGAACTGTATGTAATAAATGAGGAGATATTAATTTTTTGGTGTATTGCGTTCTAAGTGTTGTGGTGATGAAGACAATGTTTGTTTCTCTTCAAATATTTTGTCCTATTTAGGTTTAACTGAGAAAATCTTCTCAATTTATTAATTATTATAACTTATCATTATATGCTTATCATAAATAAATTATATTTATCATAAAAATTATCTTATCTAAGCACATATTAAAATAAAATGACTAATAGGATATTTTGTATTTGAATCGATCTGGAATCTAAAATTCAGAAAAAATTACGCTCTTATAAGTGTAAACAGTTCTAAGGTTATTTAAGTCATTTTAATAGAAAAAGGGCTTATCAACACTTTTTATCAAATATTACAACAACTTATTATCAATTTCAGCACTTGTATTCAAACACGTAACTGCTTATTTATTAAATCAGTTTCAGCACATAAAAGTGTTTTTCAGCCCCTAATGCTTATCATCTACTTTATATAAGCTAATCGAAACGGGCTCTAAGTTATGTCGAAACTGTACTTTCCATGCTAGATCCACCTCTACATGGTGGGAAAGTAAAACATATACTTCTTGTGTTTCAAATTATATGAGGTACTTTCTTTTTAGTATATTTCAAAATAAATAACATATTTCTATTTTTGAAAATAATTCAACTTTAGACTCTTCATTTTATCTATTTTAAATGAAATTTTTTTATAAACACACAAATATCATGACCTCACAAATATTTTATCCCTTAAGTTTTTAAGATCACAAGTTCCAAAAATCTTTTTTTTTTCTTAAATTTCGTGCCGAGTCAAACTACCTCATCTAAATTGAAATGGAGAAAGTGCTTTATACAAGATTGAGAGTGCAATTGGATCCACATAACGGCTACTAAAGTTCACCTTTTGAAGATTATAAAATAACTAAGGACGACTGTGTGATTATTTATTATAGAAATTCACAAGTGGCTTATGATTTCTTATGCATTAGCAAAAAGAATAAACAAAATCTTTATTTCTTCATTCTTCTTCTTTTATATATTATTTTCTGCGTTCAAGGATTGGAAGGAGATGGTGTGTTTCTTAAAATGCATGGCAATTTGGTTGGGATATCATTAAGAAATTCAAATTGGTAATAAACAATAATCATAACGTTAAATGTTTTGCAGTACAAGAGTCTGGAAAGGAATCTAGAAAACTAAAGATAAATTAATTTAAATACCTAATAGCGACAAGTAATTATAAAATAAATTAAAGTGGCAATCACTTTCTTAACAGCAAGATATCTATCATATATACTTTCTCAACTCTAATTCGCATAACTAAACATTTACCTCAAATCTGATTAGCTTGAATCACAAATTGGGATACTGTATATAAGAATTTACATATTAAACCTTACCATTTTCAGGGTACTATGTCTTTTAAGAGATTTATTAGAGTAGTTTTTTAAGAGTTCAGAATATTTTGGGTAAATATGTACATATTTTCACTTTGTCGCGCCTCTAGCTCCGCCCCTACATATAGATCGCGCGTAGGATTGGCAAACGGTGCGGGACGGTGCGGTTGCGGGCAGTGGCGGATGCAGGATCTCCGCGAAGGGGGTTCAAAGAGAAAAAAGTTTTAAAAAAATATAGCTAATGGGATTTGAACCTATGACCTTACAAAAGTTTTGAACCCCTTGACCACTTTCAAGGTATGTCAAGAGGGTTCAAAACTTAATATATAGAGGTAAAAAACAGATTTTGCCTTATAAATACAGTGTACTTTTTCGGCGAAGGGGATTCGGGTGAACACCCTTGCGCCCCACTAAATCCGCTCCTGGTTGCGGGGCACATTCGCTCACACCCGCGAAGACTCCAGCCCGCCCCGCCCTGCCCCGCAAAACAAAATTTACTATTTTTAACCGCTCTCTGCCCTGCCCCGCATTTTTTATTTTTTTTATTTTTTTTAATTTGATATCTTGGAAATGTTCACTAAAATTATGTCTCTGCCGAAGTGGTAAAGATGCTTAAAAATCCCGCGCCCCACCTCGTCATTCCACCAAAATTAAAAGATCATATCCTCAACTTGCAGCGATTTTGGCAGTTAATAAGACAAATTCATGTTGTTGGACATCTGATAATTTATACTTATTGGATTCCAATTATAAACCACACCAAGTGCATACACCTTCGACATAAGTTTGGTTTAATGTGAAGATCAGATCTTAACAGGTTAAAAATTGACAACACATCTTCACAAAGATTAGTTATTACTTATTAATAAGAAGGATGCATTTCAGAATTTGAATAGTGATTTCTTGGTTTTACCATTACTAGGAGACAAAAATAATAAAATGTATAAAGCACTAGTTGCAACTTTTTAAATTAATTTTCGAGGATGATAAGGTTGTAGTGTGGAACTACTTTCTTTTTTATTAATTAGGTATTGCAAAGCTTCCAAATCTGATCGACCACTTTTCTGTCTTAATCTTTTTATTTTATTTTTCGATTAGTTCTAGGTATTTTCTGGTGTATGTCACATCTGTGCGTGCACTAGAAACCCACTCTTTAGTTTTCTACTTTTTCTATAGAATAAATTAAAAGAAATAAGGTGATTAAAGTTGACATCTTGGGCATTCGCCTGGATTCCAAATTAATTATCATCGTCGTGATCAAGTTCACAAATCAATAATAAACAAATAAAGATTACTTCAAGAGAATTTGTTGTGGTAATTAAGCATGAGAGGATTGTTACTCCTTTCGTTTCCCAAAAGATTGATATTATTACTTTTTTTTTTTGGTAATTAAAATCTTTTATTTACCAGTAATATTTATAATGCTTTGCTCAAGATTAATTTGGACATAAGCCCCAAATTTTAGCCATTCAACTAACTGTCCTCATTACTAACTACTACACTACTATTCAAGCCATCTAATTGAACATTAGGATAGTAGTTAAGCTCCATCAATCTTCGTTGTAGTCGCAACTTAGAAGCTCCTCGACCATGCACATCCTGTGTTATTATTTTACTTAGTACTGCTGTTGATCGTTGCTTTGCTTGGAAAATTCTGCCATTTCTCTCTTGTCATATATAGTACAGACAGCCTGCAAGAGTTAGCTTGTATAGTTCAGTTGTTGTACTCCTCCCCGTGTATTGTCTTTCAGCCCACTCAATCTCATTTGTCCATGTCATCGCTTGTATGTGGATCCATTGCCATTGTAGCATTGTTGTCCATACTCGTGATGAATAAGAACAACTGAAAAATAGGTGATCAATGGTCTCCTCCTCTGTGTTATAAAGTGAACAAGTTGTATCTTTCACATAGCCCCATCCCCTCAATCTATCTTTAGTTAATAGTCTTCTATGTGCAGCCAGATATAATGTGAAAATCCACTTTGGCAGCCCAACATTGTTGCATACCATCTTCCTCCATGACACGTTAGAAAATTCACCTCTAAGTTGTACATACATGGCCTTGATGGAGAACTTTCACATTCCCTCTACATCCTCCTATGTATAACCAGCTTCCTTAACGTATTGCTTAGCTTTCAGCACCTTCTGCACAATCCAGGAAGCTTGTTTGGGTTCAATATTCCAGAATGAGTTCTGATTCTTGTAGTATATATGTATCCATTGTACCCACATCTTATCCTTTTTCTTACATATGTTCCATAGAAGCTTGCATATAGCTACCTTATTCCATGCCTCTTTATCAAGCAAATTTAGACCACATGCTACTTTAGGTTGACATAACTTGTCCCATGACAGTAATGCTATCTTTGATACTTCCACCCCTCCAGTCCAAAGAAATCTTCGACACACAATTTCAATAAGTTGGATCAGCTTCTTTGGCAGCAAAAACACTTGGGACCAAAACATTTGAATAGAGAAAAGAACACTTTTAATTAGCTTGATAGTTTATATGAGTCCACCAACTGTAAAGAGACATGGTCCTTTACCAGTTCCCTCAGAGTTATATATAGAGACAATAAGTATAAGAGGCACAAGATTTTTACGTGGAAAAATCCCAACTCAAGTGGACTAAAACCACGACCTACACTGGTAGGATTTTAACTTCACTAACTTGTAATATCAACTATTACAAGCCACTTTGTAATGGCTCTCTTACAAAGACTTCAACACACTAACTTGTAATACACTTATTACAAGTCGCGTTGTACTCACTAGTTACAAAGACTTTTACTTATGACTACACTAGTCACAACACAAACACGGATGGTTTATGATTTTGAGTTTCCTAAAACAAAGCTTCTAAGAAAGCAAGATAGGATACAATAAAAAGCAAAATACAAGATTACAACTCAACTAAGGACACATATGAACACGTAGTGAAACTGGTCCGTCTTAGTGGAGTTGTCTTGTTGTTCTTGACACACTTGAGCCTTCAATGCTAGAGCAGATCTTCAATGCTATGGAGAATGTTAGTAAATTCTCAAGTGAATATCTTGTTTGTCTTTCACCAACATATTATACCTCAAATACATCCCAAGAATGATGTCCATACTTAGTTGGTACACTCTACAACCAATAGGAAGTGACTGTTGCACTGTTTCTGCACTGTAGCATGCACAGTTGCAGGCAGTCACTTTAAGCCACTACTTTCCAACTGTAGAGTTGACTTGTACTTCTATCGGGGGAATGTCAAGGGATCAGGTCCCTAAACTGTTTCTTGTGAGTCCAAGTGTACACTGCCCAGATTTCTTGCGTTCATGCTAACTGGTTGTGCTGGATACACATCAGGTCCTTTATCTGGTTCTTTACATAAAGTTTGTTAGATCATTAAAATATAAGACTAACCCATCAATTTCCCCTTTTTTGATGATGACAAACTCTTAAAATTTATGAATAGTTATAGAGTCTAACTTAACCAGATAAAGTACCAGGACCCCATATTGTTCCCCCTGTCTATGTGCTTCCCCATTAATTCCGCCCATCAATTATCTTCCCCCTTTAGGCATCATAAAAATCCATAAACAGTCAGAAAGCATAAATAAGTCTAACATAGCTAACACATGCCCCATATGTGCACACAACATGATAGAAAACAGATAGTAAAAGGAAACATGCATCATACATAACATAACGAAGCTCATAGCAAAGACTTAATTTGGACTGTTGTAGCAGGAGCAGTACAGTGAAATCCAAAATGCCAATCACAAAAAAAACAAAATAAAAACCAGCAACCACAATCATCAAGAACTAGAAGAGGACTGTACACGAACTAGAACCTAGGGGGCACTAGAAGAAGAAGGCTTGGAGGAAGAGGCAGCCAGGGTTTTGAGGACCAGATCCATGCGGACGTTTACATACATTTGTTCCTCTAGAAGTTTCTCCCGCAGGTTCTCCACCTGTTGCCTAAGCTCAACATTTTCTTTGGTCAAACGGGTAACATCCTCATTGGAAGAATTCACAGAACCAGGTTTCCCAACAACTTGACTCAACTAAGTATCCAAGATGGCATTATGAGCCTTCAACTTCATGATCACTTCATTTGCATCATTCAGAGCGTTGATCAGTTGAGATATTGTCGAAGTGCTACCCCCAACTTTATCTAAACATTCACACTCTTCTAAGGTTGTCTTGGAGAAGGTCTGATTGCAGGTCCCTACTCGTGGGTTCTCTATAGGTACCTGGTAAAATTCAAACACCCGAGTTAGAAGGAAACCATACGGGAGCCCATGATTGCCTTCCTTGAAATTCACCACCTTTCTCAGATGTTCAATCATGATTGCGGGCAAATTGATAGGCGTGAATGAGTCAAGGGCCTCCATCGACACTAAATCTGACTTGGAGGCAATAGATCTCCTCTCAGCACAGGGTAAGAGCAACTTATTAACCAGTTCAAAAAGAAGTTGGTAAACTGGGAGCAGTGCTTTCTGATGGACCCGTTCCCCTTGTTGGATCGCCCCTTCCTTTATAATGGCTCTCCAAAAGTTTCCCTCACAAGCACTCTTCACAGAAGACATCCCCTTAGATGGAAACTGAAGTACCATCCCCAGAAGCATCATCAAACACTATATCAACTCCATTAACTAAAACGCAGACATGATTCTCGTCAGTGGTGAAGAGAGATGCATAAAATTCTTGCACAACATCCTCGTACACCTTATGCACAACCACATTAAAGAGATGTTCCCACTTCTAGAACTCTGCCATTTCCATAATCTTCCGCATCCCAGCCATCTCAGATATTTCAGGGTCAAACATCCGACCCCACAACACCCTTTGACTTTGCAACTTCTCTTGCCAAATTCCACTATCAGTAGGTATTGTTTTCAACAAACCTGGTCCTCTAATAGTTCCCTTTTTCTTTTTCCCAGTTTTTCCACAGATTTTCCGTTGCTACACTCAACTGCCACAGACTCCTTGGTAACTTATTCATCAACTACAGCTCGCTTGAGCTTCCCACTACTTTTCACAGGCGTCACACGTTGTTTCTTCACAGCTCATCTGAAGCTCCAGCCACAGACTTTTGAGATTTGGAGGATCTTTTCACCAGGGAACTTGGTTCCTCTTTTGCATCCTCATCTACTTCCACCACATGAATATTTTCGTCCACAACTACTTTCCCTTGCTTCATCAGTCGCCTCTTCTTCTTTTTAAGACTTTTCTTGCTCTTTTCTAGGGCAGAGTCGAGAGCCTCTTTCTTTTGCAACCGAGTAGATGGTCACTTAGAGGATGAATCAGGAGTAGCCACTTGCTTGCGAAGCTTGAAACGAGCACTTAAAACCATCTCATCCTCATCGTCCTAGTTGAAAGGGTCAAAAAGAGGCGGAATGGACTCTAAAGGTTTTGTGTAGAAGATAGGTTCCTGGTTGGTTTCTGCAGGAGGAGAAACTGGTTCCTCAGCAGACTTATCTTTTACGGAGTTATGAACAGGAGATTTGAACGAGACCATGGTCCCTTCATCTCATAAGAATGGAGTTTCTTCCCCCTGAGGCTCAGAAAGGGAAGAAGCTCCTTTAGAAGGGAGACTCTCAAAGGCAATGGCCATGATGTTTTCGGTCGCCTCTTTTTCAGGAGACTCCATGGGAGCCGTAGAGTCTAGGAGAGAGGAATTTAGATACTGATCAAGGTCGTCCTCAGAAACTTCGGAAGCCTGAGGGGTGTCGTTTGTTAGGGTTTCTTTGGGTTGTTCAGAAGGAAGAGGATCAATAGCTTTTGGAGAGAGAGAAGCAATGGTAGGTGGTGAAGAGGAAACTCGTGTGGGGACGACGACATCTGGGAGAATGGAGGACTGAACTTCTAGTGGAGTGGGTGTGGAGTTAGTGGTAGGAGATGGAGAGGATGAGTTTTTGTCTGCCATTGAAGAGATAAACACAAAGGTTTTAGAAGAAGTTATGATCTGCAGAGAAAAGACATGAAGAGATAGTGCTGAGCAGTTGGAGATGAGAGGGTTTTATAAAAGAAGGAGTAATAAAAAGGGGGGAAGAGGAACGAGTTCAAAAGGGAAACGACGGTAGGTGTTTTGGAAAATGAAACGTGCAGGAGAAGTGAAAGGATTTGGGAGATGGGACGTGATAGACTACAGACTCTGAAAAGTCGGATGATGTGGTTGTAGCATTTAATTTGTTACTTTATGAGAAAAGCATAGGAAAACACATAATTACTAACCCGTGGCATAGGAACCAGGTCCTGTACCTTTTAAAAAAAAGTTTTTCAGCTTCCTTTTGTAGTACAACACTGTACCTTTAACTTCTGTAATCACCATGTGTGTCTACCTGCAATGGTATTGATGTGAGTTAGGCTTAGTCAGAAAACACTTTAGCTAACTGTACCTGAGTGTGACTCTCATAGCCAATGAAGGAGAACCAGGTCCTCTGTTAGGTTTCATCAACCACAGTGCCATCCTGTTTCTCTCAAAGTGTTTCCTGCTTAGGGCCTTGGTGAAAATGTCTGCAATTTGATCTTCAGTGCAGCAAAACTTCATGCTGATATGCCTCTTTGCAACATTGTCTCTGAGGAAATGATGTCTCACATCAATATGCTTGGCTTTTGTGCTGAACCAGGTTATTTGCCATGTTGAGAGCACTGGTGTTGTCACACAAAAGTGGCACACAATCAATGTATACCCCAAAATCTTCCAATTGTTATCTGATCCACAGTAGCTGAGCACAACAGGATGCAACTACAACATATTCAGCTTCAGCTGTTGAGAGAGCCACTGAGTTTTGCTTCCTTGTACCCCAAGAGATTAGGCATGATCAAAGGAAATGCACCATTCCAGAAGTGATTTTCCTGTCCACCAAATAACTTGCATAATTAGCGTCAGCATAACCAACAAGATTAAAATTGTCACTTGAATGATAGTACAGAACCAAGTCTTGTGTGCCCTTGAGATATCGTAGAATTCTTTTGGCTTCCTTCAGATGAGACTCCTTAGGATTCGACTAAAATTGTGCACACAGCCCCACACTGAATACAATGTCTGGTATGCTTTCCGTGAGGTAGAGTAGAGATCCAATGATCCCCCTATACATTGTTTGGTTCAATGGGGATCCATAATCATCCATGTCAAGCTTGGTTGCAACTGCAATAGGAGTGTCGATCACCTTTGATTCCTCCATGTCAAACATTTTTAGAAGCTCCTTGATGTACTTCTACTGACTGGTGCATGTTCCCTTTGTGGACTGCTTCACTTGAAGACCCAGGAAGAAGTTCAGTTCCCCCATCTACTCATTTCGAACTCACTTCCAACGAGTTTGGCAAATTACTTGCATAGTGAATCTGCTGTAGCCCCAAATATGATGTCATCCACATAGACCTGAACAATGAGCAGGTTCCTCCCACGTTTCTTCAGAAATAGTGTGTTGTCAATCTTCCCTCGAGTAAACACATTGTCCAAAAGAAACTTTGATAGTCTCTCATACCAAGCTCTAGAGGCTTGCTTCAATCCGTATAAAGCCTTATCTAATTTGAATACATGTTCAGGATGCACATGACTTTCAAAACCTTGAGGTTGCTTAACATAAACTTCCTCCTTAATAAAACCATTCAAGAATGCACTCTTCACATCCATATGGAACAAGGTGAATTCCATATGTGATGCAAAGGCAATGAGGATCTGGATGGCTTCTATACGAGCAACATGGGCAAACGCCTCATCATAGTCAATCCCTTCCTCCTGATTGTGGCCTTGAACAACAAGCCTTGCTTTGTTCCTTGTAGTATTTCCATTTTCATCCAGCTTATTCCTGAACACCCACCTGGTTCCTATGATGGTTCTGTCAGAGGGTCTAGGTACCAGGTGCCAGACCTTGTTTCTGTCAAACTGATGCAACTCCCCTTGCATAGCAATGATCCAGTCTGCATCCTTCAGAGCTTCCTTGATATTTTTTGGTTCTATTTGGGACAAGAAGGCTGAAAAGGCTAGGGAGTTTCTGGTTTTGGATCGAGTTTGAACTCCAGAATCAAGGGGAGTGATTATGTTATCAAGGGGATGAGAGCTTTTGTGTTTCCAGTTTGGTACTTGGCTTTGATTGGTAGAGGAACTGGGTAGATCATAAAAGTTTCCCTGCATTCCTCATTCAGCTATTTGTGGAGTGTCTTGCACAACATCTCCAACTCTTTCTTCAGCTTCAGTGGTTGTGATTGGGGTACTAGGTTCCTCATGTGAAGTTGAGGAGGAAGTTGCATTATTTTCACTTGTTTCCTTCATCTGACTCATCATGTCAGCTTTGCCATTTGAGACATCAGATATTTCACCAGGAACCAAGAGTGGTTCATTGTCCTGATCATCACCATTTCCTTCCTTGTTTGAGGAAGGTGTCTCATTGAATAACACATGAACACTCTCTTCTACACATTGTGTTATTTTATTTTACACTTTGTAGGCTTTGCTTTGAGAAGAATATCCCAAAAAGATTCCTTCATCACTTTTTGCATCAAATTTTCCAAGTTGGTCCTTCCCATTGTTCAGAACATAACATTTGCATCCAAAAGTTCTCAGATGTGTTATCTTTGGCTTTCTTCCATTGAGCAGCTCATAGGGAATTTTGTTTAAGAAGGACCTGATCATGCACCTGTTCACCAAATAGCACGCAGTGTTGATTGCTTTCGCCCAAAAAATTTTGGCAATTCCACTGTCAATGAGCATTGTTCGTGTCATGCCTTCTAGAGTTATGCTATTTCTTTCCACCACACCATTTTGCTGAGGAGTCCTTGGAGCTGAGAAATTATGAGTGATCCCATTCTCATTGCAAAAGTCATCAAATTTGGCATTATCAAATTATGTCCCATGGTCAGATCTTATGCAAGCTACTTTCAGTTCCATCTTCACTTGGATTTTCTTGACAAAGGCCACATATACCTCAAAAGTCTCATCTTTTTCTCTAAGAAATAATCTCCAAGTGAATCTTTAATAGTTGTCCACAATCACAAATATATACTTCTTTCCACCTCTGCTTGGAATTCTCATAGGTCCACATAGATCCATATGAAGAAGTTCGAGAGATTTTGATGTGCTAACATCCTTTTTTGGCTTAAAGGATGATTTCACATGTTTTTATCTAGCACATGCATCGCATACTTTGTTCTCTTTGAACTTTGAAATGGTCAAACCATGAACCAGGTCCTTCTGTATCAGTTTATTCAAGAGAGAGAAGCTTGCATGACCCAATATTCTATGCCACAGTTTTGCATCATCATCAACTGCCTTTAAGCAGCTTACCTCACCATCTTCTAATGATTCAAAATCAGCAACATAGATATTATTGTGCCTTTTGGCTATCAAAACCACCTTACCGGTTACTAGACTAGTAACTGTGCATACTTTAGACAAGAATTCTACTTTGTTTCCTTTATCACAGATTTTAGAAACACTCAAGAGACTGTACTTTAACCCATCTACATAATACACGTTCTCTATTGAGTGCTCAAGAGATCTTCCAACCCTTCCAACACCGAGAATGTACCCCTTTTTTCCATTGCCAAAGGATACATCTCCTCCTTGCAGGGCTTTAAGTGAGAGAAAATCCATGGTGTTCCCAGTCATGTGCTTTGAGCATCCACTGTCCACGATCCATTGTAGTCATGTTCCTCTCACTAGTCCCTGCACATATGAATTAAGGGTTAGATTTAGGAACCCAAACAAGTTTGGGTCCCTTGTAATGAGGAAAAGGGTGAATAAGAGCTCTTCTAGTCCATGCAGGTAAAAATCAATTTTTCTTTGTGGTCCCTGGTCCCTTCTTAGTAGTCACTTTTTCAGCAAACTTTGTTTTTCTGAACAGATTGAACCCTGGCAGGGCAAGTTCCCATTGTCCCCACAATGGGTACAAAGCCAGTTGTCTAGAATGGTGACATACTTGCTGTGAGGGTTGTAAGGAATTTTGTCCTTTTGAAACCCAATCCCCTGCATGTTTCCACTGTATAAGTACATGGAAGTAACAACATCTGTGGACCAGGTCCATTTTAGTGATTTCTAAAGATCAACTTTTAGTTTTACTACTTCAGCTTTAAGTTGCCTGTTTTTCTCAAGCTCACAGCACAAACTCATTTTCACATCATTTAATTCTTTTTCAAGCTTAATGTAGGTCTCACTAGCTACTTCCTTCCCGTTCTCTATGCTCACAGGACTAAGTTCTAATTTGAGTCCCTCAAGTGTTTCCTCTAGGTCTGTGATTATCACCAAAAGGTCATCTCTTTCTTGCTTAATAGCATTAATTTTTTCAGCTAAAGAGTTCTTTTCATTGCTCAGGTTCTTTATGGTCTCCTTTAAGTCCACAACCACTACTATCAAGTCATCTCTCTCATTTTCTACAATGTTTATTTTACCAGTTAGAGATTCTTTTTCTTTTTCAAGATCACCTATGGTTTCTTTCAAATCTACCATGCAAACAACTAGATCATCTCTAGATTGTTCAGCTTCTCCTAGCTCTATGGTCAAGGCGTCCTTATCACCAACTAAAATGTAGTAAGAATCGATAAGAACATTTGCTAAAGACATTAATTTCTTATAATAATAGGACTTCAGATTTCTCTAAACATCCCTGAAATTTACCTCATCCTCGTCATCTTCTTCATCATCATCAGATTGAGTCATTAGAGCAAACAGTGAATCATATTCATTGCCTTCGTTCTCTACTGCCATCATGGAACTGTTTCCTGCATCTGGTTCCTCTTCTGATTCACTAGAGGAATCTCCCTAAGCAGCAAGAGCTTGCTTCACTACATTGTCAGCAACACTTTTTTGGCTGAATCGTTTGTCTGGAACCTGGTTCCTCTTTGTTGTCTTGTCAGAGTTGTGCTTGTAGGGCTCCTGCTTCAGAAGTGGACAGTCCTTGATAAAGTGTCCTGGCTTTCCACATTTGTGACACAAATCATAGTTCCTTGGTTTACTTGAACTACCTCTCCTTGGTATACCACCATTTCTTTGAACCATCTTTTGAAATCTCTTAGTGAGATAGGCCATGTCACTATCTTCTTCACTTGAGTCGTTGTCTTCAGCCTTGAGAACTAGATTCTTCTCCTTCTTTGGTTATCTTCTTTCATTGTCTTTTTTTTTCTTCATTTCATATGTCTTCAAATTACCAATCATCTCGTCCATGGTTAGAGTTTGTAGATCCTTGGCTTCAGTAACAACATTTACCTTGCTTTCCCAGGAACCATGTAAGACATTGAGAACTTTCCATACCAGCTTGTTTCTAAGGATTATCTCTCCTAGTGAATGAAGCTCATTTATGATAGATGTGAATCTGGTGTGCATGTCTTGTATAGACTCATCATCCTTCATTCGAAACAGCTCGTACTCAGTGGTGAGCATGTAGATCTTGGACTGCTTAACCTGAGTTGTTCCTTCGTGTGCCGTTTGCAAAGCTTCCCATATCTCTTTTGCTGATTGGCAAGCTGAGATTATATTTTACTCATCAGGTCCTATACCACATACTAGGATTTTCTTGGCTCGAAAGTTCTTCTCCACAACCTTCCTGTTAATGTCACTATATTCCTTTCTGGTCTTGGGCACCATTATACCAGCTTCACCAACTTTCTTCATGGGATCATGTGGACCGTCAAAAATAACGCCCCACAGTTGAGAATCTTCAGCCATTATAAAGTCATGCATACGAGTCTTCCACCATCCGTAGTACTGGCCATTGAATCTAGGAGGTCGGTATGTTGATTGTCCTTCTTCAAAGTTGGGTAGAGCAGCCATTTGAGATCCTTTCTAGGTGTTAACCTTTTAGAAAGAACCTGCTCTGATACCAATTGATAGTTTATATGAGACCACCAACTGTAAAGAGACTTGGTCCTTTACCAGTTCCCTTAGAGTTATATATAAAGACAATAAGTATAAGAGGCACGAGATTTTTACGTGGAAAAATCCCAACTCAAGTGGACAAAAACCACGACCTACACTGGTAGGATTTCAACTTCACTAACTTGTAATCTCAACTATTAAAAGCTACTTTGTAATGACTCTCTTACAAAGACTTCAACACACTAACTTGTAATACACTTATTACAAGTCGCGTTGTTACTCACTAGTTACAAAGACTTTTACTTATGACTACACTAGTCACAACACAAACACGGATGGTTTATGATTTTGAGTTTCCTAAAACAAAGCTTCTAAGAAAACAAGATAGGATACAATAAAAAGCAAAACACAAGATTACAACTCAACTAAGGACACATATGAACACGTAGTGAAACTGGTCCGTCTTAGTGGAGTTGTCTTGTTGTTCTTGACACACTTGAGCCTTCAATGCTAGAGCATATCTTCAATGCTATGGAGAATGTTAGTAAATGCTCAAGTGAATATCTTGTTTGTCTTCCACTAAGATATTATACCTCAAAAATATCCCAAGAATGATGTCCATACTTAGTTGGTACACTCTACAACCAATAGGAAGTGACTGTTGCACTGTTTCTACACTGTAGCGTGCACAGTTGCAGGCAGTCACTTTCTGCCACTACTTTCCAGCTGTAGAGTTGACTTGTACTTCACTCAGAGGAATGTCAAGGGATCAGGTCTCTAAACTATTTCTTGTGATTCCAAGCGTACACTGCCCAGATTTCTTGAGTTCATGCTAACTGGTTGTGCTGGATACACATCATGTCCTTTATCTGGTTCTTTACATAAATTTTGTTAAATCATCAAAACATAAGACTAACCCATCATAGTTGAATTCTCTCTGCATACGACAGAAATCTTGAAGTCCAATACTGGATTCTCCCTAACATCTTTTCGATTAGGGGATGGCATTGCACCAATGATAATCTCTTGGTACTCAGTGGCACTCCCAAGTATCTAACTAGTAATATCCCTTTTATTAAGCCTAGGACTTGTAGTATCTCCTGTTGCTTGTCAACATTTACTCCACCAAAAAAGATAGAGCTTTTATCAGCATTAGCCAATAAACCTGAAGCCTTCGAGAAATCCTGAAAACACTTATACAACAATTGTACATATATGTTATCTCCTTCGCAGAACATCAGTAAATCACCAGCAAAGCTCAACTGAACTACGTTCAATTTGGCACACTTAGGATTTGTAATTGAATCTTGGGTCCCTTTTGAGTGTTTTCAGTAGCCTAGTCAGATATTCCATAGCCAGTACATATAGATAAGGAGATAGGGGATCTCCTTGTATCAGTCCTTTCTTTGGTTGAAATGGTATTGTAGGATGCCCATTAATGATGATGGAGTATGAGACTGTTGTCAGACATCTCATGATCCATTGCACAAACCTCCCTAGGAGCTACATATTTGTCAACACCTGCTCTAAATAACCTTATTCAACACAATCATAAGCCTTCTTCATGTCCACTTTCATCATGCATCTAGGAGAAATACCTTTCCTGCCATACGCTTTAACTAATTCATGTCTAAGTATTATGTTATCATTGATTAGTCTTCCAGGAACAAAGGATGACTGACTTTTATTGATTAGCCTGCCTTGATTGGTTTTATTGTTTATTCTGTCTTTTCCACTCACAAGATCCAAGAACACTTTGTCCATCCTCATATTTTGTTATTACACGTTGTTGTCAGAAGAAGGAATCATCCACATCATTCGATATTTGGGTGATTAATTTCTCCTATTTACATTTATTGCCATTTATGATATTTATTGTCTACCATTATTCTCTCATTCATTGGCAATCATTGAGCACCTTCGTGGCATTTAATAATCGTGAATATGGTCCCATATAATTGATATCTATCATTCTTAGATCCAGAATTTATTATGTTTAACTAGTATTTGCTCATCACTATCTTTACTTAAATAGTTTAACAAAAATCTTAACACTTTTTGGTCAAACAATTTGGCGCCGTCTGTGGGGAATTTCTAGTTAAAATTTTAGTTCCTTCTAGATCTAAAAAAAAGGTGATAAAGCTTTCTCTTTTCTGCTTGCACGAACTAACGATGACAGGTAATGGAGAAAAAAGACTAAAAGCAATAGCAGGCCTCCCTACTAACCTCCTAAGCACCATAAACGAGGTTAGGAGAGATGAGGAGGAGAATGTGACACCAAGTGTCTCACCCAGGCTAAGTGACTCACCCCCCTCTTGGCAGTGTTACCGCCTCTCATGGGAAAAGAGCCTCTACGTCCACAGGAGAAGAAGCACCGCCAGCAGTGAAAAAATTACTAGAGGCATAGCTGACAAGCACATTAAACAGTATACTCTATAAACCCACTCAGGGAACAAATAGATATTATGCACGAGTCGACATCACAACAACAACCAACGGGTAGCACGCTCCTCCTCCAACAGGTACACTCACACTGTTAATGATGCAGGTAATGACGCCCTCGCTGCTATTCTAAGAGAAATGGAGGATATGGAGAACGAGAATAAAGCACTCCACGACCAGATGAGGGAATACCAAGAGAGGGTTGATAAGATACCAGGCGCCCCAAAACTTCTGCCAAAACGGGATGTCGACCGGTTCGTGGAACAGCCGTATAGCGATGAGGTTGCACCACATTCCATACCCAAAACTTTCAAGATGCAGTCATACTTAAAAATATATGACGACACAACAGACCCCAAATATCACATCATCCATTATGTCACTGCAGTGAAAGGCAACGACCTCACCAAAGAACAAGTGTCGTCAGTACTGCTGAAGAAGTTCAACGAAACCCTAACTGGGGGAGCCCTAACATGGTACTCACAATTACCGACACGTTCCATAGAAACATTCGAGGAGATGTACGACAAGTCCGTCACCGCCCATGGGGCAAGAAAGCAAAAGCCATGGTGAATGACATATTCACCATTAAACAATCACCCGGCGAAGGACTCAGGGACATCCTCGCCCGGTTAAACAGAGTGAGAATGACCCTTCCAAACGTGTCAGAGGGAATGGCGGTAACAACTTTCTAGAATGGGTTGTGGGTCGAGGGCGACTAGAAAATTGTTGAGCAAGCTCATGAAATACCCCCCACTACTTAGGAAGAAATACATAACACTTATTGTGTCGAGGTGAGAGAAGACAAGGACGACCTTAACAGTCCAACCCAGCGATTAACATCGGTCCATATGGAGTCAAGGAAAGACCGTCGGAATGCCATCTGAAGGGACCATGTAGGTCCACTTCTCAATCGCAACAGGCCAACCGTATATCAGAAGGTCGTCCTACCTACCCCCCCCCCCCCCCCCC
>ML286148.1:85431-100740 GCA_005239495.1 Nicotiana undulata
GGGCCCCCCCCCCCCCCCCCCCCCCCCCAAGGCAACAGCCCATCTAGACCGCAGACAGGGACTCACCAAAATGAAACAGGTATGCCTCCACTATTATCTGCTCATAATTTTGTGTTTCTCCTTCAGAAATAGTCTACGCCCTAGAGAAGCTCGGCCCCAAGGTGAAATGGACGCAAAAGATAAAGTTTGACCCAACCAGAAAGTCGAATGCCCTCTGTGAATTCCATCAGAAGCGAGGCCATAAGACCAAGGACTGTATAGCCTTGCAGCAAGAGGTAGTAAACATGCTCCACCAACAATATTTGAGGGAGCTGATGAGCGATCGAGGAAGATCCAATTTCGCCCGTGGGCGGGAACAACATCAAGAAACCCCAAAACCGCACTCCCTAGCTCGCACCATCCAGATGATCATCGGTGAAGGCGACGACGCGGAGATCAATCACGTAAAGTTCACCACCACCCACAAGTTGAAGTGGTCGATCACCCATGAATGGTATGATGACCTTGAAGAAAGTATCATCTTCGATAAGTCGGATACCCACGATTTGGACGTTCCTCACTATGGTGCTCTTGTCATTACTTTACGAATTTTAGATATCGATGTAAAAAGGATCATGGTAGATGACGGAAGCGGCGCGTGTATTATCCACCCCAAATTTCTAGCACAAATGAGACTCGAGGATAAGATAGTACCACGCTGCATAACACTAACATGTTTTAACAATGCAGTTGAGTGGACCTCCGGAGAGATCACATTGCTCGTTCTGGCCGGTGGTGTCACCCTAGAAACAACATTCCACGTCACGAATCAAGACACAACCTATAACGCCATTATAGGACAACCTTGGATACACACCATGAGGGCCATCTCGTCCAGCATGTATCAGGTCATCAAGTCTCCCACCCTGTGGGGAGTGTTCAGCATCCGCCGCGAACAACGCACAACCCAAGAATGCTATCGAATCTCCCAAGATTGCACATACACTCAACAGTTGAAAGGCGAAGGCGCATAAGCGTAGCAATTAGTGAGGTCGGGGTCAGGCGGCGATGGACAAAGAGACGTCATCAAAGACCACATTGTGGAAGCCACTAGATAAACAATGGAAGACCTCGATCCCGTACAATTGGATAAAAGCAACCACAACAAAAAAGCCTACATCGGCCACAACCTCCTTCCACAAATTTTTAACTGACAACGCAGACTTGGTTGCCTTCTCCCATGCAGATATGCCAGGTATCTCGAAGGAAATTGCAACACATAAGTTAAATGTCGACCCACTCTACTCGTTGGTACGACAGATCAGAAGAAAATTCAACGCTGCAATAAATGATACCGTCCGTGAAAAGGTAGAAAAGTTTCTCGAAAATGGTTCTATCAAAGAGTCAAAGTACCCCAGTGCATCGCCAATGTGGTCATGGTGAAAAAGAAAAATGGGAAATGGTGCATGTGCGTGGAATTCACAAATATGAATAAGGCATGCCCGAAAGATTAATTCTCATTACTCACATTGATCAGCTTATCGGCGCAACGACGAGGCACGAGCTGTTAAGTTTCTTGGACGCCTATTCAGGTTACAACCAAATCCTCATTGAGGAGGAGGACTAGGAAAAACCACTTTCATCACCCACCAAGGGACGTACTGCTATAGAGTCATGTCATCTGGATTGAAAAACGTAGGGGCAACCTACCAGAGGCTAGTAACCAAAATGTTCAAAGAGCAGCTCGGCAAGACGATTGAAGTATATATAGACGACATGCTGGTCAAGTAGAAAAGTAAATAGGACCACATCGACCACCTAAGGGAAGCCTTCAAAATACTCAGACAGTACGGCATGAAGCTGAACCCCGAGAAATGCGCTTCGTAGTGACCTTAGGAAAGTTCTTCGGCTTTTTGGTGCCACAAAGAGGCATTGAGGTTAACCTCGACCAAATCAAGGCTATAGAGGGAATACCAGAAAATTTGACCAGCAAGAAGCAGGTGCAAAAGCTGACTGGCCGAATAGCGGCCATGTCGAGGTTCATTTCACGATCCTTTAATAGATGCCACAAATTTTTCGACGTGCTCAAGAAGGACAACGGACTCCAGTGGAATGCCGAGTGCGTCAACACCCTAAGAGAATTAAAAGCATACCTGTCCTCGCCCCCACTACTTGCCAAGGCGAAACACAGATAATGCCTCCTAATCTACCTGGTCGTGTCCGATGTTGCGGTAAGCGCAGTCTTGGTCCGTGAAACAAAGGTACGCAATCTCCAATCTATTACATTAGAAAAACTTTGGTCGATGCTGAAACGAGTTACCCCCACCTTGAAAAGTTGGCCCTGGCTTTAGTCGAAGCTTCACAGAAGCTCAGACCTCATTTTCAATGCCACCCAATCTTGGTAGTCAAAACTTTTCCCCTGAGGAATATCCTACATAAACCCGAGTTGTCGGGAAGGTTGGCTAAATGGGCCATCGAGTTTAGCGAGCATGATATAATATATCAGCCGCAAACAATGATAAAGTCGCAAGTACTCGCCTACTTCAGCGCCAAAATAATTCCTGAAGTCGAAAGGGAATCCACTAACACTTCCCCTGAGTCACTCAACCTATGGATTCTATACACCGATGGCGCCTCCAACGCGTCAGGTTCCGGACTGGGACTCGTACTCGAGGTCCCGATGGGCGAAGTAATTGTCCAGTCCATACAATGTCCTGACTAACAATGAGGCCGAGTATGAGGCCATGATTGCAGAATTAAACTGACCCTCAAATACGAAGATGACGTGTCATCCTCCGCTATGACTCACAACTCTTCGTCAATCAAGTCACATGGATTTTCCAAATAAAAAACAAAGGCTACAAAAATATCAGGCCGAGATTTGCAAGGTCCTGCCCGGGTTCGATGAATGTGAGCTCGACCAGATACCTCGAGCACAGAACATTGACCCAAATGGTCGTGCCAAACTTGCGACGGCTACCAAGAACATAAACGGAAAAGAAAACGTGGTCACTTTCCTCTATTCATAAAAAGATCAAATCGAGGTACGAACTATCAATATGACTTGGGATTGGCGCAATCTTATTATCTCATATTTGCAGGATGGAGTGCTCCCACCTAATAAAAAAGAAGCCAAGAAGCTTCGAACGCGGACGACCAGGTACACCATCATCAATAGTGACTTTTACAAAAGAACGTTTGGCGGTCCAATGGCAAAATGTCTAGGACCAAACCAAACGCGACGCGTCCTTGAAGAAGTACACGAAGGCCACTGCGGAGACCACACCAGCAATCAAGCTCTCGTCAGACGCCTCATACGAGCAGGTTACTACTGGCCCACTATGAAAAAGGAGGTCGCCGACTTCGTCAGAAAGTGTGAGTAATGCCAAAAATATGCCCCCATGATTCACCAAGCGGGCGAGCACCTCCATACAATCACCTCGCCTTGGTCTTTCATCAAATGGGGAATGGACATCGTCGGACCCCTCCCAGCGGGATGCGGTAATCTACGATTTCTTTTGGTTTTAGCTAACTATTTTTCCAAGTGGATAGAAGCAGGTGCATTCACCCAAATACGCAAACAGGAAGTTATCACATGCATATGAAGAAACATCATATGTCGCTTCGGCATCCCCAAGGAAATTAGTTGCGAAAACGGACCCCAGTTCACTGGAAAAAATATCATCGACTTCTTCAAGAAATGGCACATCAAGAGAATATTCTCCATGCCATATCATCCCGCAGGAAATGGCCAGGCGGAGTCCTCCAACAAAAAAATATTGAACATCATGAAAAAGAAGCTTGAGAACACCAAGGGACTGTGACCAGAATTACTACCAGAAGTACTATGGGCATATCGCACCACACCAAAAACAAGCACAAGAGAAATGCCATACTCACTAGTCTGTGGGACTAATGCAGTAATACTGGTCGAGGTCGGTGAAAGAAGCCTAAGGTAGTCAAATGAGAGCGGTCCAAGAAATGACGAAAGCAGAAGGCAAGACCTCGATGAAGCCGAAAAGCGGAGAGACATGGCCTACATAAGAATGATAGCTCAAAAACAAAAGGCAGAGAAGTACTACAACAAAAAAGCCAAAGTCAAGCCGCTCAAGGTCGGGGACTATGTATTCAAAGCCAAAACACAAGCGAGCAAGGACCCATGGGAAGGAAAACTGGGAACCAATTAGGATGGCACGTACAAAATCACGATGGCAGTAAGAAAAAGGTCGTTCCAACTAGAAACAATGAAGGGAAAACTACTGCCAAACAATTGGAACGTCGCCCACTTCCATTACTTCAACTTCTGAAGATGGACGTCCCCAAGCCGTACTCTTTTACCCTCACCTGAGTTTTTTCCCAATTGAGTTTTCTCAGGGAGGTTTTTAACGAGGCGACGAAGAGGGCGTATCGAAGTTTAAGTATTAAGTTCATCGCCCAACCTCTCAACTACTTCTCTAGGTCGACTAATGAAGGGACTAGATAGACAGGGACTTCTCGAATATATGTACGAACTGAGCATAAACATGTAAAACTCTCCAATGAATATATAAGCAAAGCAATATACGCAAGAATATGATGTTCCTACATGTCTTCACCAAGTTTACACATTACACCAACGTAGGAAATGTACATTTGACCTCGTTCGAATTATTTTTTAAGTCTACATTCAACTCCGTTCGAATCGACTTACATTCGACCTCGCTCAAATTATGTTTTAAGTCTACATTCGATCCCGGTCGAATCAACTTACAATCGACCCCGTTCGAATCGACTTACATTCGAACTTGTTCTAATTAATTCTTAGTTGTACATTCGACCCTATTCGAATAAACTTACATTCGACCTCGTTCAAATTATTTTTCAAGTCTATATTCGACCTCGATCGAATCGACTTACATTCGACCTTGCTCGAATCGACTTACATTTGACCCCGTTCGAATCGACTTACATTCGACCTCGTTCGATTTTATTTTAAGTCTACATTCGACCCCGTTCGAATCACCTTACATTCGACCTCGTTCGAATTATTTTTCAAGTCTACATTTGACCTCGCTCGAATCGACTTACATTCTACCTCACTCGAATTGACTTACATTTAACCTCGTTCGAATCCACTTATATTCGACCTCGTTTGAATCAATTTATATTCGACCTCGCCCGAATCAACTAACATTCAGCGACGTTCGAATATTTTAACGACCAACCGCGTTCGGACCAACTAAAAGACAGGAAATCTTACAAAGACAAACATCCACAGAAAAGAAAAAAAGGCCAAGAACATACAACAAAAGGCAAATCATTTCATTCAAAACAAAACATCTTATAAAGGTCCTGAAAGACGCCCCCGCAAAAAGAACAAAAAGGAAATAACAAAAACTAAGTACAAAGACATCATCGCATCATCTCCACCATCACCAGCGCCACCGACATACTCATCATCGTACCAAGCATCAGAAGCAAGCTCGTATAAATCATCTTCGTCATCGTCCATTCTGGGCGTACCGTGGTCATAGACATAGGTGT
Source organism: Nicotiana undulata (assembly GCA_005239495.1). Classification (NCBI taxonomy): domain Eukaryota; kingdom Viridiplantae; phylum Streptophyta; class Magnoliopsida; order Solanales; family Solanaceae; genus Nicotiana; species Nicotiana undulata. Next base: position 90,934 of record ML286148.1, read on the forward strand.
CACGAGCTACACGTTCCTTGACACGAGCATTCTCGAACTCTGCCTCGGAAGCCTTCCCGACCGTCATCAGAGCCAAATATATATCAAGCTGGGCCTCAGCATGAACCCATTTCTCATACAACTCCCGTGACACACTGGGATAAGTAGAAGTATGAGATGTAGACGGCTGGGCCTGCTGCTGTGCCTTCTCGGCTTTCAGGGAAGCAATCTGCTCGTTCAGGTATGACACATCTGCCTCCAAACCACTAATCCGCTCTTTAAGCCTCACTTCCTTAAGCGCCGACGTTTCATCTTCACTAGCCCGCTCGGACCTGAAGACGCGGAGGGTACCCTCAAGTGCAGCCGCCTCTGCCACGGCAACCATTTTGGCCCTCTAAACCCTCTCGATCTCTTCAGCTCTGGCGGTCAACTCGCCCCTCAAGCCGGTGGCCCTAGCTTCACTCTGTTCGAGCTCGACCCATAATGACTCCACCTGAGCCTAAAGATCAACATTTTAAGCCATCACTCCTTTGCTCATCTCGAGATCGTCATCCTTAGCTCTCAGCGTCCCCTCAAGCACGTTGCACCATCCAATGAACCTCATGAGCTCACCGTCCTTCTCCCTCAGATCCTTATCTTTTGCTTCAGTCTGGAACTGGTCGTCCTCGCCGAGTATGCTGACCAACGTTCGGTGCTTGGAACGATACTCTCTGTATTTGGACTTCATCTTCTTGTAGAGGGACACCCTTTTCTCTTCCAGCCGATCATGCTCAATCTCCAAAATGAGGGTCTGGTAGATAAAAGAAGACGGATCAACATAGGCAAACAACATAAAAGAAGTGAATGTAGTTAAAACATCAAAGGAGAACATACTTGCAGGGCCATCCCGGAGATGCTTAGTGATAGGTCTGCATCATGTTCTTAGAATCTGCGCACAAATGGGCAAAACTTGGAACCACCCGTTATGAATTAACCAAGAGGTTATAATCCACGGGGATGACGATGTTCCGGTTAGATCCCTCAGTCCTTATCTCCACTCGGGAAAATCTTTCTTCAAAGGCCTGCACCTCCTTGGGGTCGATGTCTGAGCCTGACTCATTGTCTTCTATGAGGATGGTTTTATCTCTCTCATCTGCATATGACAAACCAACCTCAGTTTTTTGTGCACGTTCCTCCCCCGCGGTGGCCCCTTCTGCCTACAACGGCCTCTCCTCTGCGGAGATCTCCGGCTTGGTAGCAGCCTCGATGACCAGTGGATGCGCCGACTCCGTGTCCAATCCGATCGGTTCCTTAGGTGCGGCAACAACCATATTGACCCTGCTAGTCTCTACCTTTCGCCTTTTTGATAGTGCCGCCTCCTCCTCGTCGAGAGAAGACTCATCGATCAGGTGCATAACTGGGAGGGTCAGGGTCTCTTCCGACAAAACGGTTGCATGTGGGCCGGAGTCACCCAATGACGGGGTTTGAGGATGATCACTCCTTATGGACTCAGCTAGTATGAAGTGCATCATAACCGAGACGTCCGCCTAGTGGAATGCAGGTACGGGAGCCTTCGCCTTCTTGGAAGCACGTCGATCTGAAACAAGAAAGAAGCCATGTCAATAAACAAGAAGGAATAACAATAGGTTGTAACATGGGCAAGATGATCATAAAGCCGAAATCTACCTTACAGGTCGAAGGCTTGGGCCCAAACCTTTTATTGAAGGGCGCCTATTCATGAATCCCCACAGTGCGAGTCAAGATGCGGGCTACCCAGTCGATGATGTCGACAACCAGAGAAGGTGGACGTCTATCAGCTACAAAAAAATGAATGAATAAAAAAACACAAAGAAAAGTAATCAAACGCACTTCAAACGATAAAAGATACTTTCGATTGAAATTCCACTGCTTAGGGAATCCGCTTGGGTTCGCCACCACATGCTCAGTTCTGATGTAGAAATAGCGGAACCAGAATCGGAGGTTCGCTTTGTCATCCATCCTCACCACCAGCCCTTTAGTTCCGCGGTGGCGAAGATGAATCATTGTGCCCCTGTAGAAGCTCGACGAGAAAAGGTGCAGGAAATGACGGATAGAGAATTTGCATCCTGCTAGCTCCGCGAACTTCGTTAACATAAGAATTTTTTTGTAAAGATAAGGAGAAAGCTACACCAGGAAGATTCCATAAAAATGGCAGAACTCTTCCGCTAATGGAGGAACAGGAAGAGAATAGCCCACCAAGAACGGGTAGGCATAAAATGCACAATACCCGGGCCGGTGGATTTGTATCACGTTGTCCCCCACCGGAATGATATCGATATGAGCGGGGATGTGGAATTTGGATCTGAGGGCGGAGATATGCTTCGACCCTATCTCGGACAATACCAGCTCGGGTCTGGAACGAGCTCTTTTGAGAAGTCGTTCCTAGAAGTTGGATTACGTGGAATGACCTCCTCTATGGTGGGGAAAGTCTCATCTTCCACAACCATGGGTTCTCCGCCGTTGGAGGGCATGGCCACCGATAATGGGGTGGCGTCAGAGACTATCTCGGAGTTGGGATTCGAAATGGTCATTTTTCGAATGCGTATGCGGTGGAGCCGAAAAAGAGAGGGTGGATATTAAGTTAGAAAGTGCAAAAGTTTCACTTAGAAACTCCCCCTTCTATTTATAAGCAATTGTGGCACCCGAATCGGTGCAAATAACCGTCAATGGCCCAAGAACTGAAGCGACAGAGGCTCGAGAAATGATGTTGTGCATTGGGAAGATACGCAATGATGACGCACGTGGCCATGACGTCATCTTACGCCTACCTCACTGACCACGACCCTTGTAACGACATGTCACCATTTTGACGGTGATCACTTCTGCTCGGCCATCATGCCAGAATTTCTCCTGAACGACCGCAGATAAAGTCCGCTCACTGAGGTCGACCAAGAAGACGACTTTAGTAAGCGGAAGGACTAACTGTATGGGTCAAAATCTTACTAGGCTCAACGAATGCAAATGGACGGGTTATGACCGAGGTCGAGCAAGGCCCAATAGCGAAAAGTCGCCAAACGAGAGACCAAGACCGAGGTCGAGTAGAGAAAGAGTAGCAGCAATGGCTAAGATGGTCTTAGAATTATGAAAAGGAATATCCTACTGAATATTCCTTTTATTGTACTTTTATGGTTTCCTAGGAATATCCCTTATAAATAGTAAGAGATAGGGAACAAAAAGGGGATATTCACTTTTCTGATAAGAACACTTGTAAGAAGTTGACTATTGAGAGGATATACCAAAAGGCTTGCCTTGATTTATTTTATTGTTTATCCTGCATTTTCCACTCACAAGATCCAAGAGCACTTTGTCCATCCTCATATTTTGTTATTACACATTATTGTCACATGGAGGAATCATCCACATAATTCGATATTTGGGTGATTAATTCCTCTTATTTACATTTATAAACATTTATGATATTTAATGTCTACTATTATTCTCTCATTCATTGACAATCATTGAGCACATTCGTGGAATTTAATAATCGTGAATACGGTCCCCTATCATTGATATCTATCATTCTTAGATCTAGAATTGATTATGTTTAACTAGGATTTGTTCATCACCATCTTTACTTAAATAGTTTAACAAAAAGCTTAACATTTTTTGGTCAAACAAAAATAAAGATGTCATACTATTTTCAAGAAGGAACAGAAGTTGAGTTCGGTGATCTCTGTTAGGATATATATATAATTAACCATGAGTTTGGTTTAGATAGAGTTGTTATTATGATATAATTGTTCATTCAATTTTAATAAAGTTTTAAATAGATCATATATAAGTCTATGTCCTTTGCTTATATAGTAGATGATTTAGTGTATAGAGTTTAGCTTATACACGGAAGATTAAATCATCGGTTCTTATAAGTATAAAGTTTGAGTTCACAATCTAATGATGGAATTTGACAAACCATCATGGATGATTGTAGCACAAGATTAAATATAATTTATCTTGATTATGGGAATAACTTAACTCCTACTTCTTGTGCTAGTATATTTTGTATGTATTGAACAGACCAAGTAGAGATAAGTATTTTATACTGACTTAATAAAATAAACTCTCTAGCCATTAAATGTGCTTATACTCTTAATCTTGATATAATTATTATTAGTTGTGTTTATTATTATTGTTTTGATTTATTAAAAGGCGAGATCCTTTCGTGGGTCAATATGCCTGGTAAATTGGATAATAATAATAATGTACATTGGCGAAGTAATAGTTAGTTGATGGAATCCATGTCTCGGTTTAGAGATTGATGATACACCTTTATGAAAGTTTATAAGTTTTCATTTGTAAATCCGGCCGGTGGATTTTGTATCCTACACATGATAAGTTAAGCGAAAGTCTAAAGGAAATAATCAATAACTTAAATCGTCAGTAATTTAATTTAGTTGATTAGTATCTGAATCTTAACGTGGGGAGTTAAATAAGATTTAATGGATGAATTTCGAAATTTTATAAGGAGTGCCATTACGAATTTTTAGTGGAATAATTCGTAATTAATTATGGTGGATATTAATTTCGAAAATTATAAATTAATTCTATAATTGGAAGTCTTGTTAATTAAATTATGTGGTCCCTGTTGTGCCTAAATAATAGGGGGGACAATGAATCCTTTTTCTGGTGGAAAAGAAAACCCAACAAGTTTTGGAAAAAGGTTTTAACTCTTAAAACTTGTGCTGTAAATAAATAAGATTTTTCACATAGAGGAAGAGAAGACGACGACCGAAATTTTCAGCCCTTTTTCCTAGAAAATTTTGCCTACACGAAATTACTATTTTCGGATGTTATTTAGGTAACACAGTAGAAGACCGTGGAATGTTAGGATATCATGATCGTGCGGTTGATGGAGATTTAAACGAGACGATGTGAAACTGAAGGCTCACGTGACTTAAGAGTCGTGTTCACGTTTCAAGAGGTAACCTGTGAAATCCTGTTTATACTAGTTATCTAGATTACATATGATTTTGATACTGGGATTGCTTCCGCTGCATATAATAATCCATCAATCTCTTCCTCCTATAACATTAAAAAGGGTATAAAAGGCGGTCAACCACATGAAAGGAAGGATCAAAAGATCAAGGTATGCCAGTTGGTATACTTTACTTTCATGATTGATTGAGTCATAAGGGTATTTAGTAAGTTTAATGACTATATATCTGTCCGCTCAAAGTCATCAACAAAGAACGAAACTAGAATAGAAAAGAGAGCTATAGGAAGTTAAAACTACTCTCATGTCTTCCTCATACATATATGGTTGTTCTCTTTATCTTGTTACTCTAACAATGTCTCCTGGAAACTGTTTTATCAAAAAATATAATTCTTGGTAAAATAATTAATTTATATACTGATAATGGGTTAAACCTAGTTAAATAATAATATTTCTAGATGTGACTTCCGAATGTGTGATTAGCGTCGAATAGGTCTGGTGGAAAAGTGATAACAGTATGCAATAACTATTCCAAAAAGTATAAGCAATAATATCGCATTTAATAACAATGAATAATAATAAATGACATTTAAGTAAATATGAGGAGTGATTCACCCAATAAAGGATGAGCTAGATGGTTGTTCCTCTTGACAATAATGAGTGACAGACAAATCCTTGAATGTTCAAATGATGAAAAAGTATGGATTAATGTAGACAAGAATCTTGATGAAAAGGTAGTGTTTGTATCTTAGTAAGAGAGAGGGTCTTTAGTCAAAGTCGTCTTGCAAATGAATATCACATGCCTTAATATCATTGTCTCTTTTTCTATTTATATGAGGCATATTTCTAGTAAACCCTAATAGTACAAGTGCTGAGAATATCTGTCACACCTCCTTTTTCACTACCCCCGGATTAGTGAAAGGTAATAAGGGAGTTTTTCCACTTTAAGTGACATTATTCAGATTTGGGATTTATTTATTATTTCAGAGTCGCCACCCGGATTTTTGACGATGCTCCGGGACACCGTTTTGTTTTGAAAATCCCAAACCGAGAAATTTTGACTCTGTTTTGATTTGTCTGCGACCAGAAATCCGAGTAAGGAATTCTGTTAACCCGGGAGAAGGTGTTAGGCATTCCCGAGTTTTGTGGTTCTAGCACGGTCGCTTAACTATTAATATTTGGCCTAAGTTATCTGATTATTTACGTATTTTAGCTTATTGTGCATTTAGCCTTTTTAAGTTTTAGCCGCTTTTGACAAGTATGAATTTATCTTGAAAACAAGTCACGAGAACGTGCACTCGTTGTGCTTTTATACATGTTACAATTACGCCACATGAAATGCACCCATAATTACAACACGTGATTTTATTATAATTTGAAGTTTGAAGATGGGGACATGAGTTTTCGCACCAAGTGTAGATTACGTAGTCAAGACTATGGTCGTGACGGTTTTATAATATCCATTTGTGGCGATGTTCGATTATTCTTCATGTTTTCTATTTGAAGGAGCATTTTAGTTTTGAGATCGGTTAAGACGTTTATGAATTTATTTTGGACAAGTTACGTTGGCGTACACTTGTTGTTTTTTAGCACATGGCAAACACGTCACATGAAATGCACCCGTGGTTGCTATATGCGTTTTATTAATTTTTGGAGTTAAGGGTCGGGGGCATGAGTTGCCACTCCCGAGTGTAGGTTATGGTTGTTTTGGAATAATATTTGATTACTTACTAAATTTTAATCTAAAGATGTATTTTTCCTTTCTACCTAGAGGATATGTTAGAGAATTATCTAAAATTAAGTTCACTAGCCTAAAAGACAAGATACTTGGGCTATGGCCACATTTTAGCCCCATGTTATCGTTTAACTCTTGGGCCAATCCTAATTACAACTAATTTATAGGGAGGTTACTAGTATAGGAAATTCAACTAAGTCTTAATGATCTTTATTTTTTAGTTTGATGAATAAAATAGGAAACATGGTAATACATATTTGTTCATACATACATTTGTGAACATAATACAACAGATTTTTCCAGTTTTTCCACTTTTAGACAGCCTAAACATGAGTCTAGAATATTCATTAATTCTGAAATGGATTGACAAAGTAAAGTCACGCCACTTCCAGAATTTTTGTGATTTTTCTAATGAAAATCAAACCACAGACAGTCTTATTAATTTTTTGAGACAGTGATCTTACCAATTTTAAAACAGCTTAATCTCATGTTTCGAAAGGCTTGAAGTTCATACATACGTATACACTGAATTTTGCAAATTTATAAGACACAAAATAGACTGAAGATGATCTACTGACTCTATTTATGTCTAAACTCTAACTGAATTTAGAAATAACCATTTTTTCCAAGATCCAGCGAGGTGTTTAGCACAGATTTCACACGCGTTCTTTTGCCTAATCCCGTTTTAGAATAGATAGAATGACAATTCGAATTTTTAGGAACAGGAATAAAACTAAAGTTTAGTGTACAGTCCAGTCTTAAATTACATTACAATGAGAGTTAACAAATTGATACAGGGGGGGAGTTGTAACTTAACTGCTGCTATTACATTTTTTCAAATGAATGAAACTAAATTAATAATAAATAAATAAAAGAAATTCTAACTAATCTGCTGACTTGCAAGCTCCCTTGAGGCCTCTCGTTTAAGCCTTCCTTTTGTAATGTGTGGAACACCCAAACTAATCACGTGTTGAGCATCTGCCAGGCCAAACAGTACCATGAAAGAAGTCAAGTTTAAACCTGATCATGCTACATTAAGCTACACTAGAAAAGTGGAATTATTTACGCATTCTTTTGGTGTAAACCTGACCATGAACAGGTCAGATTCTAATCCCATGATGCCAACACTGACCTAAGTCTAAAGCTATATGGAGACTTACTCGCGGAGTCTCTTCAATGAACAAGGAACACAAATGGGAGCATCTTTCAACATTAGTCTAAGATCATAAGTCCAACATTTTGCTATTTGGACAGTATTGAACATGTACCTTGGAGCAAAAAGGTGATTCTAACCACGAAGAAGGTTAGATTCAATCCTTGGTGACGCTCTTGGAGGAACAAAGTATTTTTATACTTTTATGGACTGAATCTGGCCATAAAAGGGATCAGATTCAGCTCCACTGATTTCATCTTTCGTCCCTCTCAAAAATTATACCATAATTTTAACTTTTTAGGCTTCTGTAGAGACAAAATCAAGTCATTTCAGGAGCTTCTGATTCTTCACTCTAGGAAGCCTCTTGACTACTTATTTTACACCTTAAAAGGGACAACTTTAGGGTCATGAGCTATTGTTTTGGCGCTTAATATGGAGTGAATTTGACTATCAATAAGTCAAACTCATCTACCCTAGTGCCAAGATTATAAATTCTCTAGAGATTTGCTTGTTGAATCCCTTCATTGATTAAGGAGACTCAACCCAAAAGCGTCTTCTTTGCACTCTTGAGGAAAGGAATCTGACCATAAAGAGGTCAGATTCAATGTCCTAGTGCAGTTTGTCCTACTATTTAGAACTATGAATATTAACTAACATACTAACAAGAATTTGTACAGTCACATTTAACATACACTCACAGATTCATTATCATGCTAACAAACATCTGTACAATCACATTTAACATGCAGCGGAAAGAAAGAAGCCTTATTTAACAAAAACAACTAGTTCAAACAGTGAGTAGAAGAAAAGGATTTCGAACCAGCATTTCATTGAGAATAAGATGGGTTATACATACCTTCTTTGAGAGTAAAACATCAAAAACTTGACCAAATAAAGGTCAAGTGTGGACAAGAAACAACAGAGGAAGGGAAGTGTAACGACCCGGTCCATCGTTACGCAGTATACGCATCTATTCCTTTATATCTGTCTTGTAGTAGCTCGGTTAGACTGTTCACGAAGTGTTGGGGTTGGTTGGTTTGGGGTTGGTTGGTTCGGGTTCTGAGTGAAAATAGAGTGGATTGAGACACTTAGTCTCTAACAAGAGCTTTAGAGTTGGAAAAGTCAACTTGGAGTTGACTTATTGGTAAACGACCTCGGAATGCGGATTTTATGGTTCAGATAGCTTTGTTAGGTGATTTGGGACTTAGGAGTGTGTCCAGAATATTTTTAGGATGCCCGGTGTAGAATTAGGCTTGAATTGGCGAAGTTAGTATTTTGGCGAATTCCGGTTGATAGGCAAGATTTTGATCCGAGGGTCGGAATTTCTGTAGCTTCGTTAGGTCATTTTGGACTTGCCCGCGAAATTTTAGGTCATTCGGAGATGGTTTGGTTGGGTTTTTTATCAAATGCGTGTCTCGGAAGTTTTTGGAAATCATAGGCTTGAATTGGATGAGAATTTATGGTTTTGATGTTGTTTTTGGTGTTTTAATGGCTCGACTAAGTTTTAATAACCATGTTTGATATGTTGATATGTTTGGTTGGGGTCCCGAGGGGCTCGGGTGTGATTTCGGGCGTTAAACGGAGAAAATTGGAACTTGAAATGCAGTTGAAGCTGCTACTGCTGGTGCGATCGCACCTGCGATGCTTGGGCCGCATGCGCGGACATCGCAGGCACGAGGGTGAAGGCGCAAGGGCGGAAATTTTTGCAAGGGAAGAAGGAAGATCACACCTGCGAGGTCGCAGGTGCGGGAAATGGGTTCGCAGGTGCGGGCTCTGAGTGTTAAGTGAAGGACCGCAGGTGCGGTCAATATGTCGCCCCTGCGGTACCGCTGTTGCGAAAAAAAGGCCGCAGGCGCGAAGTCTGGGAGTTTAAGTGGGTTCCGAAGGTGCGGTTAAAATGTCGCGCATGCGGAGTCGCAGGTGCGAGAAAAACACCGCTGTTGCGGAAATGCCTGGGCAGAACTATAAAAGGCAGCCTTCGCGAAATTAGTC
>ML286149.1:0-14519 GCA_005239495.1 Nicotiana undulata
CTCCTTCGATCAAATCATGAAAATAACATGTAAAACAACGAATTAAACCTCAAAACTCATTATTTTCCTCAAGAACACTTATAGTTCATAACTTTTCAACCGGATGTCCGAATCACGTCAAATGAACTCCGTATTTCACCAAATTTCACAGGCAAGGCCTGAATATCATAACAAATCTGTACCGATTTCCGGAACTAAAATACGGGCCTGATACCAATGACTTCAAACATTAATTCTTTTCATTATTTCATGAAGGACCTGTTGAACCCATAACTGAAGCAAATGATCTGCGGGATGTGGTGATAGAAGAGGAGATTCAACAAAAGGTGCTAGAGGCTGTGTGTTTAACTACTCTGTCTGGAAATTCTTATGGGGTGAACTCCATTCTAGTTAGAGGAATCAATAAACACAGGAATCTCACCATTTTTGTCGACTCAGGAAGCACCCACAACTTCATTTATGAGCACACTGTTAAGGACACTGGCTATGCACCACAATATAGCAGCCTAATAAAGGTCACAGTAACCGATGGCAATTATGTCATGTGTCACACTATTTGCACTGCTTTTAACTAGAAAATGCAAGGCAAGCCCTTCAAGGAAGATCTGAGAATTATCAAGCTAGGTGTGTGTGATATAGTGCTAGGCAATGACTGGATGAAGAAGTACAATCCTACCAAGTTTGACCATGAGAAAAGATGTGTCACCATTGGGAGGAAGGGCAACAAGACAGTGTTACATGCCATTCCTGAAGAGGGCAACCTAAGCATGATCAGTGGAAGCTCAATGGGAAGATTAATCAAGAAGGGTCAAACTATACTAGCTCACTTGTTTATGGTCAGGGTGAATCCTTCATCTGATCAAGAGAAGGTGGATGCTCTTATTTAAGAAGTATTGAACCAGTATGAGGAAGTTTTTTCTGAACCAAGGACCCTTCCACCTGTAAAGACTCTCGATCATTCCATTCCCTTGAAAGCTGGAGCCTCACCTGTGAGTCTAAGGCCTTACAAGTATAATTACTATCAGAAAGAAGAGCTGGAGAAGCAGGTCAAGGAGATGCTGCTCAATCATATTATACAACAAAGCCAGTAACCTTTCTCCTCACCAGCCTTATTGGTAAAGAAAAAGGATGGTACATGGAGGTTTTGTGTAGACTACAGGAGTTTGAATGAGATAACTGTTAAGGACAGGAATCCAATTCCCATCGTAGATGATTTGTTGGATGAACTGCATGGGTTTGAAATATTTTCTAAGGTAGACCTAAGGGTGGGGTATCACCAGATAAGGATGAAGGCAGAAGATGTGCACAAAATTGCTTTTCGAACTCACATGGGCCACTATGAGTTCAAGGTAATGCCATTTGGGCTTACTAATGCCCCTGCAACCTTCCAAGAATTAATGAATCAGGTATTCCAACCCTTCCTCAGAAGGTTTGTGTTGGTTTTCTTTGAAGACATTTTAATAGCAAATCATTAGAGGATCATGTGAAACATTTGTCCACTGTGTTTAGAACCTTGAGGGAACACTCCTTATATGCAAAAAGGTCCAAGTGCTCGTTTGGTCAGTCCAAGATAGAGTATATTGGTCATGTGATAACAACTGAAGGGGTGACCACTAACCTTGATAAGATGCTGGCTATGGTCAACTGGCCTAGACCAACTACTGTGAAGGCACTTAGAGGATTCCTTGGGCTTACTAGCTATTATAGGAAGTATGTAGCTAATAATGGAGCTATATGCAGACCGTTAACTGACTTTCTTAAGAAAGACAGTTTTAGGTGGAGCCTTGAAGCTGAAGCAGTATTTGAAGCCCTTAAGAGGGCCATGTCAGCCACACATGTGCTGGCTTTACCAGACTACTCTGAGGAATTTGTGATTGAAACCGATTTGTGTCACTTAGGAATAGGAGTTGTACTTATGCAACAAGGTAGACCTATAGCTTATTTTAGCAAGGTTCTAGCCTTAAAACATATAGACAAGTCAATATATGAGAAGGAGTATATGGCATTGCTTAATGACATTGACAAGTGGAGGCATTACTTGCAATTCAAGAACTTTGTGGTAAGGACGGACCACCACAGTTTGAAGTACCTGCTAGAACAGAAGGTCACATCTGCTATTCAACAAAAGGGTCTAATAAAACTATTAGGACTTGATTATGAAGTCCAGTACAAAAGAGGAGCAGAGAACCGAGTAGCTGATGCTCCATCAAGACAATTTGAAGGAATACAGACTCCACATGATAACATTCCAAGTGCCCAAGTTTATGCTATCATCTCTTCAGTTGCAGCTTGGGTGTTAGATATCAGCACCAGCTATGAAGGAGACCCTCAAGACACTGATATGATCTCACAACTAACAGTAGACAGACAAGGGCCTCAAATTTGGCACTACAACTCAGATATATTGAGGAGGAAGGGAAATTTTATGTAGGGAGTACTGGGAACTTGAGGAAACAATTGATCCAAACCTTTCATGATTCATCAATTGGGGGTCACTCAGGACAGTTAGGAACACTAAAAAGACTAGGCCAACTCTTCTACTGGCCTCTTATGAAACAAACGGTGATTCAACATGTGAATGAGTGTGAAGTTTGTCAGAGAAATAAAGATGAAAATGTGGCTTATCGTGGACTCCTCCCACCTCTTCCAATTCTAGATCAAGCATGGAGACACATCAGTATGGATTTCATAGAAGGACTAACAAAGTCACAGGGAAAAGATGTCATCTTTGTGGTGATTGACAGGTTAACTAAATATGCTCACTTCATGGCTATAGCTCACCCCTTCACTGCCTTAGAGGTACCTAACAAATTGTGGAAAAGGGTCCATACCTTGCCTGGCAGTCCTGAGACCATTGTCTCTGATAGAGACAAGATTTTTCTCAGTAATTTTTGGCAAGCTTTGTTCAAACTAAAGGGTATTCACCTGTTGCATAGCTCGTCTTATCACCCTCAAACTGATGGCCAGACTGAAAGAGTGAATAAATACATTGAGAACTATTTGAGGTGTATGACTAGTAACAGGCCTCAGAATTGGAAGAAATGGTTATGTTTGGCTGAATGGTGGTACAACACAAACTTTCACACCAGTTTGCAAGGTACCCCATTTGAGTCTCTCTATGGATTCCCCCCCCCCCCCCCTAGATATCTCTGGGTCCTCTTTTGGACACCACTGTACATGCTGCTGCTGAAGCTTTATTACAAAGACAACAATGGTGCAATTGCTCAAAGACAACTTATGCAAGGCTCAAGAGAGGATAAAATTGTATGCTGATTCAAGGAGAACTGAAAGGGAATTCCAAGTAGGTGACATGGTTTATTTGAAGTTACAGCCTTACAGGCAGACATCTATAGCTTTGAGAAGGAACCTTAAGCTCCGTTCCAAATATTATGGTCTTTATCTCGTCATTGCTAAGGTTGATCAAGTGGCTTACAAACTTCAACTGCCTCCAAATTCTAAAGTCCATCCTGTCTTCCATGTTTCATTGCTCAAGAAGAAGGTACGGAGTAAAGCAGTAGTACAGACAGTTCCACCTATCTCTAACAAGGAAGGTCAGTTCATGGTCAAACCAGTGGCCATACTACAAATGCATCTTATTAAAAAGGGCAATGCAACTTCTGTTAAAGTACTATTTCAATGGTCGAATTTACCCCCTGAAGATGCTACTTGGGAAGACTATGCCTTTCTCAAGTCCAAGTTTCCTGGGTTTGATTCTAATCCTTGAGGACAAGGATTGTTTGAGGGGCAGGGTATGTTATGATCCCTGCATTGAGCTGAATAATTAGGCCAAATAGGATTGTGGTAGACTAGGATCGATGGGTGTTGAAGAAAGAAGCTAAAAAATTAACAATAGAAATGAACGACCCAGGTTAAAAGATGGATTAATGAGCTTCGAGGGTGGAGATTGCACCAACTCAGCATAACCAACTCAGCCATTCTATTACATAAGCTAACAGAATGCAGAGATGAGTCATAACCGTTAATCCAAATTCCTTCTTCCTTCTTCTCTTTCTTCTCTCTTTCTTCTTCTTCTTCTTCGTCGTCACTTCTCACCTCTTTCTGTCAGTAGATTTCTATTCCATTGTAGATCTTAGCCATGCAAATAAATTCCCTAGTTTATCTATTTTCAGTTAAGTAGTTCAACTGTAATCGTATTTTTAATTAATGAAATTACAGAAAATTATCTCAAAAAAGCTTATTCTCTTTTAGTGTTTGATTGTGTAATTCAAATTATAGTCAAATTCTAACAGGTCACCATGAAGGAAGCCACTAGGCGTGGAGTAAAACAAGAGAAACTGATTATTTTTCTCCTTTTTTTACATTTTAATAAAATTCTTAAAAACTGATGTAAAACTTAGTAGATTGAAAAGTTTGTAGATCCAAAAGAAAAGTCATTGACTGATTTATTACCTCATGTAAATCAGTGTTAAAAATTATTACAAAGTTCATTGAGATAAACAAAAGAACATGTTATTTTATCTATTTATCAAATTTGAAAAATAATTTCAAATTAAACTGATAAAAAAATATGCAAAGGTTGAATACATTAACCTCTCAATTGAACATTAAATTTACAAACAAAACATACACGTAGTTTCTAAATTCATACGGAAATTTAAAATAGTTCTATAATTTTTTGGACCAGGAAATCAGTGTATATCTCTGATACCAATGAAGGGACACATTAATCTAAACACATTAGATAGCACGTAAATCGTAAAAATGAGAGCTTACTTGTTCTTCGTGAAGTGGAAGCGAAAGCTTGAAACGAGCCACGACTGGAATCACTGGTCGGTGGTGGTTCTCACGTTGTGACGAATTAACACCCTATATCGCAGTCTAAACCCTAGTCTGGTTTTAGGAGAAGACTAGGCGTAGGAAAATAATGTGTATTCTATATATTTTTAGTTGTATACTTTATGTGTACTTATATAGGGAATACCAGGGTTAACTAATAACCCTGATGGGCCTTAAAGTACCCCTTTTATTTTTATGATCCTGAGATTAGAAATCTAATGACAATTGACATATGAACAAGTAATTACCGTATACACCTCGTCCAGATTAGTTTGGATTCATGTTGGCTGCTTCACCCTCCCTTGCCACTTATTATCGTATTCAAATGAAAAGATAAAGAGAGAAAATTATCAAAGTAGAAACCCCTTAAGAAAAGAAAACTATAAGGGAAAGAGAAAAAGAACTATGAGGTGAGAGAGGCTCGAACTCTCAACCTCAGGATTACTCAGAAGCTATGAGACCTACTCGCCAGCCAACTACACCACCACTTATTTGGTTGATTTTACTTGATTTTATTTTTTTGTCTGTAGCCTTTGCTCTGCTTGGAGACTTATTGTTGTCTTCGTAAATCCGTTGTGTTCTATTTTATTTGTTAAAGCAGTCGCTAATCTGCTTCAACTTTTGGTATTAAACAACTGCATCTGCTCAGTATTTTCTAAAAAGAAAATATCTAATTAGGGGTTTCTTGTAGTACAATTATGCATTTCTAATCCTCATTTATATAAGTTCAGACTAGGTCTCATATATTTTCGAGGTGTTTGTATGGAAAAACTAGCAGTTATTTAGAACATTGTATTTTATGCTAATAATGTAATGCATCCTATCTTGTCTTGGATATTCTTAGAAACATTACGTGGTTCATATAAAATAGATCGAAAAATTCAAAGGTAAAATACCAATAACATCACCAATAAATGTCTCAACATATGTTGCCCTCCAGAGACTGCATGCTATCTCGAGTCTTAGTGTCATTAGACTAAAAAAGTACTATCAATCAAGCGCTCCTCAACCATGCCCCAAGAACAATAAAATCTAGTTTCCTCATAAATTGTAGCAAGATGGTCATCGAACCAAAATCAATCTGAGGTTCACCATGAAATAAATTCATGCTAAACAGAGGCAAGACAACACATAGTCTCCTCTACCCCGGGCTAAAAAACCTGTCCATCTGCACAATCCTCCTTTCCAGCCAATTTATCCATAACTAAAGACAAACTTAAAACTATTATAAAAATGGATCATGGAAATGGCCATAAAAATAAAATTTATCTATTTTCAAACATAAAAGCAAAAATCTAGGGCTACCATAAGCATAATCTTCCTTTAATGCATCTTCATTAAGGAAAAAGCATCTTGCCTCCCGGTTTTTCCTCCTCCCACTTTCTATTACATTTAGTTACTTTGAAATTTCCATATTACTTATAGGCTCATGGTAAGAAAGTGTCACGACCAAATTTAACCCTCTGAAAGGTGTCGTGACGGCACCTAGTCTTTACGACTAGGTAAGCCTAATATTACGGAAAAATTTAAGGAAAACACAACAATAAAAGATAAGGCAGCATATTGTAAATAACAAAAGTAGTGCCACTCGGCATATACAAAATAATCTCCCAAGACCCGGAGTGTCGCTAAATCACAAGCATAATCTATGTAGCTCTATAAAAGGTCTGAAGATAAATAAAGAAAGTCTCAAGGTGAGGGAGTAGAAGGGGAATCCGAGGATATGCGGACGAGAGAAGAAGTACCTTGAAGTCTCCTGGAATCAGCAACACGCACTAACCCCTAGGCTGATAGCTCGTACCTGGATCTGCACACGAAAATATGTGCATAAAATGGCATGAGTACACCACAATGGTACCCAGTAAGTGCCAAGCCTAACCTCAGTGGAGTGGTGATGAGGTCAGGTCAAGGCCCTACCAGAGTAAATATAATAAATTAAAAAATAAGATATATATAAATACATTTACGGTAAAACAATTAAAGGAATTCACAAAATTTACATTTATGGGAGCCCTCGGCTCAGAACAAGGTAAACACAATAGAGAATTTCTCGGGATACAGTCCCGTAGTCCCAAAATGATTATACAGTGCAGGGGGATCTCCCGGAATACGTCCGTAGTCCCAAAATAAATATGCAAGGCTGGGGGATCTCCCGGAATACGTCCGTAGTCCCAAAGTAAATATGCAGTGCTGGGGGATCTCCCGGAATACGTCCGTAGTCCCAAAGTAAATATGTAGCGCAAGATAAAATGACAGGTATGGCATCGAGATATATAGTTTAGACTAAACAAAGAAAAGGGAAGTAGGGATATAACTAAGCATGTCGCACAGAATGTCAAATAGGCAGTTATAACACGTAAGCATGCTTCCCTAATCTAATCTTTGCAATTAAACATAATAGTGTCGTTTAATAAGGGAAAAACAATTTATGACTTAGAAAGGAAAAATGGGAATTTTGCAACAATAGCTCGTGTACGTACTCGTCACCTCACGTACACGGCGCTCACATATAAAATAATACCAAACATCCAAAGGGGAAGTTCCCCAACACAAGATTAGGCAAGCCACTTACCTCGATCCGCTCAAATCAATTTGATATCACGTTCTTGGCAAGAGTTTCCAACTCCGAATGTCCCAAATCTAATCAAACCAATTGTATAACGTAAATATAGCTACAAGTAACTAAGTTAATTAATTAATTCAAAGCTAAAGCATTAAATTAGGAAAAATGCTCAAAAAGTCTCCCCGGGCCCACGACTCAGAATCGGGAAAAATTTACCAATTTAGAACACCCATTCACTCACGAGATCACTCGTCTAAAAATTATCAAATTGCGACGCCTAAAACCTGATCAAACCTCAGAATTTCGAATAAGGAATTTTTTCTCCAAATTCCCACTTTTTCACTCAAAATCCTTGATTAAGTGAAGAAAATTACCATAGATTAAGGAAATAAAAACGGATTAGAGTTAGGAATTGTTACCCACTGATTTCCTCTTCAAAAACCTTGCAAAATCGCTTTCTCCCGAGCTAAAAATTGAATTGGGTGAAAAATAAGAAATAACCCTCGATTCTGCCCTTTTCAATCCAGCAATTACCGCACCTGCGCCCTCGCACCTGAGGACAATCCATTGCAGGTGTGAAGTACACTTACTTGGGTTGGGACCGCACCTGCGACCACTGGGCCGCATTTGCGGTTCCGTTTCTGCGGACAACCAGCCGCACCTACAAGATTACCTGGTCAGACCCAATTCCGCATCTGCGAGATACCCTCCGTACCTGTGAGACAGCACCTGTGGCCTCCCCTCCGCAAGTGCGAAACACCAGAATTAGGAATGACACCAGATTTTCCTACGTCCAATTTCATCCCGTTAAGCATCCAAAACACACCCGAGGCCCCCGGGACCTCAACCAAACATACCAACCAATCCTATAACACCATACGAACTTATTCGATCCTTCAAACCATATCGAACAACATCAAAAACATGAATTAAGCACGAATTCAAGCCTAAGAACTTAGAGTTTTTCAAATTTTACAAATGGCGCCGAAACACATCAAACATAGTCCGAATTACCTCAAATTTCAGAAATAGTTCACAAATGACACTACGAACCTACAGCCACTTCTGAAGTTCCATTTCGGACTCGATATCAAAATTTCCACTACCAGCGAAAAATGCCGAAAATCCAACTTCCGCCAATTTAAGCCTAAATCTAGTACCCACCTCCAAAACACATTTAAGACGCGCTCCTAAGCTCAAAATCACTCAACGGAGCTAATAAATTGACGAAATCCATTCCGGAACTGTCTTTACACACTTCCGACTACGGTCCAAATTCTAAGACTTAAACTCACATATAGGGACTAAGTGTCTCAAAACTCTCCGAATTCCATAACCAATCACTTCGACAAATCCCAAAAGCAGAAACAAATGTGGGGAAAGCAGTTATTAGGGAATCCGGGTCTAACTCTCAAAATGACCGGTCGGGTCGTCACATTCTCTCCCTCTTAAAACAATCATTCGTCCTCGAACGAGTATAAAGACATACCTGAAGCTGTGTAAAGATGAGGATAACAGCTGCGCATATCCTGCTCAGTCTCCCAAGAGTCCTCCTCGACCAGTTGACCCCTCCACTGGACCTTTAGTGAAGCAATATTCTTTGATCTAAGCATTCTGACCTACCTGTCCAAAATGGCTATTGGCTCCTCAACATAAGATAGATCCTTGTCCAGCTGGACTGAGCTTAAATCCAATACATGAGTTGGATCACCGTTATACTTCCGGAGCATAGAAACGTGGAATACTGGATGAACTCCTGCTAGGCAGGGAGGCAAGGCAAGCTCATAAGCAACCTCCCAACTTGCTGCAATATCTCAAAAGGACTGATTAACCTCGGGCTCAGATTGCCCTTCTTCCCAAACTTCATGACGCCCTTCATAGGAGATACTTGAAGTAAGACCCGCTCTCCAACCATAAATGCCAAATAACGAACCTTCCAGTACACGGCATCCTGGACCAAATTTGTACCCAATAATCGGGCCTCGCGTACCATACAAAGCCTCATATGGTGCCATCTGAATACTGGACTAGTAACTGTTGTTGTAAGCAAACTCTGCAAGTGGAAAGTATTGGTCCCATGACCCTCCGAACTCCATCACACAGGCACGGAGCATATCCTCAAGAATCTGAATCGTGCGCTCGGACTGTCCGTCCGTCTGAGGGTGAAAGGTTATGCTCAGCTCCACCCTAGTACCCAACTCCTGTTGTATGGCTCTCCAAAACCGTGATGTGAATTGTGTACCTCTGTCTGAAATGATGGATACTAGGATACCGTGAAGGCGGACTGTAAAGACCCGTAAAATTCTATGTCTAAATTAATGCCCGAATAGGTCCCTATGTTGTTATAACTGTAGAAATTCTTAAAAACGAACCTATTTTGTGTAAAGTACCCCGAAACTTGAAAAATAAAATTTTCCAGAATTGTTCTGTTATGCGATGCACTATGCGATCGCATAACGTGTATGCGGACCGCATAATGGTCTCATACATGATCAGGCTTCTGTCCAAATTGAGGACAACTATGCGGCCCAGAATGCGATCGCATTTTGGGTATGCAGACCGCATAGTTGTCGCATTCTTGCCCCATGGTTTTTGCGAGGGAGGTTATGCGATCGCATAACAGGTATGCGGACCGCATAGTGGTCGCATACCTAGGCAGATTGTTTTCCAATTTTGGCCCATTTGAGGGCCATTTCTGCGACAGGAATGCGGACCACATAGTTGTCGCATTCTTGCCCCATGGTTTTTGCGAGGGAGGTTATGCGACGCACTATGCGATCGCATAACAGGTATGCGGACCACATAGTGGTCGCATAACTGGGCAGATTGTTTTCCATTTTTGACCCATTTGAGGGCTATTTCTGCGATAGGAATGCGGACCGCATAGCAGGAATGCGATCGCATTCCTGACCGTATTTCTGTGTCGGGGCTCCTATTTTCTAAATTTAAAACCCGACCCCCTGTTTAATAAAACACCCATCCCCTTCATTTTTAAGGAATTTCTGAACAAAAATAAAGAGAGGGGAGAGAGGGTTCTTGAGAGAGAAAGCTCCATCTTCATCAATTTGATTTTCCAAAATCACTCAAGCCCGGAAATTATCGAGTTATTATCATTTTCTTCACTCAAAGAGGTAAGTCTTCACCCCATTTCCCTTTAATTCTTAGATTTTGGTTAAGAATAAAGCACACATAGGTTGGTTCTTGAAAATTAAAGTTGAGACCTTGCATGCATGTAAGTTAAACTCCGTGATTTAGTAAAGGGAAAACAAGTTTGGGTAATTGATCTCAAAAAAGGGGTTAGTAATCTAAGGGGTCACATAGTGTTTGATCAAATGCCCAATTGAATTTAAGCTTCCTAATTCTAAGTGAAATATGTCAACATTGTGGAATAGATTGACGGTGCTAGATGGTCTGGTGATTTGTGATAGAAATTAAAAAGGGGAAATTAGACTCGAGGTATGTATGGCTAACTTTAAACTTTGTAGAATCCTCTTGTTGGTGTCCGAGCATACGGTATGCGTACCTTGTTTGAGAATATGTGAATTGACTGTCCAAATGTGTTGAGGCGTAAGACTTCACTCCCTGAATTTTTTTTGACTACCATGCTAATTGAGATTGTGAAAAGTGGTTTGTTGTGCCTATCTTATTATGTGAAAAGCTCGTTAAATGCTCAAAGGTATCGATATGAAAGTATGTGTTAATGAATGAAAGAATGTTAATGTGCCCAAGTGTGGGAATGTATCTAATGGATAAAACCCGTGCGTGGTAAGTGATGAAAAAGGGTATTGTGAATTGATGTAATTGAGTTGAACGATTATGGAAATACCGTGTACATGAATTAATGCTTGGTGAGAATAATTGTGCCTTGAGTCCACATAGCTAATTGTTGATAGGAACTTGTGTTCCTTGTAATGAAGATCCCTGCGATTTAATTGTTGGTGATTGTTGTTATGAAATGTGATTGTCCGGTGGGATCGGGTTGCACGCTGCACCAGAATATAACAAGGCTGAAATGTGATTGTCCGGAGGGATCGGGTTGCACGCCGCAACACGAGGTAATAAGGGTGGAGAGGTAACAAAGGTGGACGAGGTAATAAGGGTGGACGAGGTAATAAGGGTGAAGAGGTAATAAGGGTGGAATGTGGTTGTGTTGAAATGAGAATCTGTGAAACTCTTGATTGTGGTTTTTTATGTTTCTGTGCAATACTTGTTGGTTCCATTAACTGTCTCTTATATGTGTATTGTTTGATTGTACTTAGAGTAAAGTTTGTTCATACTTACTAGTACTATTCAACGGTACTAACGTCCCTTTTGCCGTGGGCGCTACATCTTTTATATGGATGTAGGTGGTTTCATAGCAGGTAGCTCAGCCCGCCGTTAGTGGTGCCTCCTCTTCATCTCTTCAGCAGTTTTGGTGAGCCCCTCTTCTTCTCGGGGCCGTGTGTGGATTATACTATCCTCTTTTGCTTATGTTGTAAAGGTATAGCCGGGGCCTTATTGCCGATAAGTTATGTAAAACTCCTAAGAACTCTTAGAGGCTCCGTAGACACTGTGTGGGTTGTATATGTATATGTATATTTTGGGTGGTAGTTGTACTCACTCGTAATTGTGGATCGCAAATCAGAAATGTTGTATGTAACTTGGATATTTTGGATTATCTATTGTTGAAAACTAAAAGAGGAAAATGGAATTATGTTGTAAAGTGTACTTTGAATCAAAATTGGCTAACTCATATGGAATAATGTACGTTATGAACACGGGGTAATATGTTGGGTAGGAAAGGCAATCCAGGTCCGCTTGACTGGGTTCATCCGGTCAGGCGCCGGTCTCGTCCCTCGGTTATGGGGCGTGACACGGACAATCTCCCTGATATAAATCTCAATCAATCTCTCTGAAAAGTACGTGGTCAACACTGGAATAAAATGTGCTGACTTGGTCAGCCGATCCACGATCACCCAAACAGCATAGAACTTCCTCAAAGTCCGTGGGAGTCCAACTACAAAGTCCATAGTGATCCGCTCCCACTTCAACTCTAGGATCTTTAACCTCTGAAATAATCCACCCGGTCTCTGATGCTCATATTTAACCTGTTGATAGCTGAGACACTTGGGCACGAACCCAACTATATCCTTTTTCATCCTCCTCCACCAATATTGTTGTCTTAAATCCTGGTACATCTTGGGGGCACCCGGATGAATGGAGTACCGCGAGCTGCGGGCCTCCTCAAGAATCATGTCCCAAAGCCCATCCACATTGGGCACATAGATCTTACCATGCGTCCTCATCACGCCATCATCACTAATAGTCACATATCTAGCATCACCTCGCCCAACCCTATCCTAAAGAACTAGAAGGTGGGGATCATCATACTGGCGCTCTCTGATACGGTCATAAAGAGAAGACCGAGAAACCACACAAGCTAATACCCGACTAGGCTCTGAAATATCTAATCTCACGAACTGACTAGCTAAGGTCTGGACATCCAAGGCTAAGGGCCTCTCAACTACCAGAATGTAACGACCCGATCTGTCGTTACGTAAAACCTGCATTTAATTGTTGTTATTGACTTGATATAGATTGGTTATACTGTATTTGATGTATTAGGGTTGATAGACTTGAAATCGAATGGTTGTAGTGAGAGTTCAGTCAATTAGCCTTTAAAAATAGCCTTAAAATGGGAAAAGTCAACTAAGGGTTGACTTATTGGTAAACAACCTCGGAATGCGAATTTTATGGCTCGGATAGTTTCTTTAGGTGATTTTGGACTTAGGAGTGTGTTCAGAATAATTTTGTGATGTCCGGTGTAGAATTAGGCTTGAATTGGCGAATGTTAGTTTTTGGTGATTTCCGGACTGCAGTGGAAAATAGTCTATCGGAGTCGGAATGGAATTCCGACAGTTGAAACAGGTTCGTAATGTCATTTTGGACTTGTCCGCAAAATTTCAGGTCAATCGGGGTTGATTTGGATAGCTTCGGCATCATTGGTGAATTTTAGAAATACTAAAGTTCTTAGGTTTGAATCTGATGTGAATTTGGTGTTTCGATGTTAGTTTTGGTGTTTCGAGAGTGCAACTAAGTTTGAATGATGTTATGGGATGTGTTGGTATATTTGGTTGGGGTCCCGAGGGGCTCGGGATGTATTCCGGGTGGCTAACGGGCATTTTTGGACTTAGAGCAATTGCTAGTTTTCTGGTGTCAGTGCAGCTGATTTTTACTCTCTGCGATTGCATAAAGGGAGTCGCGATCGCATAGAGCATTTTGAGAGGGGTCAGGACTTACTCCCTGCGATCGCATAAGTATGCCCGCGATCACAGAGGACGAGCAGGTTAGGCAGTGCAGTCGCGTGAGGTTTCTTAAGATTGTGTAGGGCGTTTGGGGCGCATGGGGTCGGGAGGTCAGGAGTGTTGTGCAATCGCGTTCCTAAGTCTGTGATCGTGGAAGTCAAAGGCCGTAACACTGTGCGATCGCAGAGCCAAGGCTGCGATCGCGGAGAACAAATAACTGGGCAGTTATATAATTAAACCCTCCGCGACTTAAATCCTTATTTCACCATTTGTGTACGGACAGAGAGCTTTTTGGGCGAATTTTGAAGGAGGAAATCAGTGGGTTGCATAGAGGTAAGTAATTTGATTATAAAACTCATTTATGGGTGATTATAGACCATAATCCCAGCCTTTAATTCATGAAAAACAGCAGAAAAATAGGATTTTGGGGCATGAGATTATGAGACCTTCAAGGGTCGATTTGAGGGGTCAAACGGACTCCGATTTTGGTGTTCTTTATATGTACGGACTCGTGGGAAGATGAAGAANTTTTATGAGTTTTGGGACGCAGGCCCGGGGGTCGGGTTTTGACCAATTTCGGATTTTTGGGTTAAATTCGATATTTTTCAATTGGAATTTATTCCTTAAGCACATATTGATGATAGAAATCTGAACTTGGTAGATTTGGAGCCTTAGGAAGTTGATTCTAAAGGCAAGCGCATTGCGGAATAGTTTCCAGGCTAGTTTTGAGGTAAGTAATGTCTTTAATTTTTGTCCTGATGGTATGAAACCCTGGACTATGCACCCTTTCACGGGTTTTGAAATGAAAAGGCGGAAACTTTGGAATCATCTTTCCTATTTAGGAGACTATTGAGTTGCGAAACCGATTTTTAAGC
>ML286154.1:3597-24922 GCA_005239495.1 Nicotiana undulata
AGATATACATTATAGTTTTAGCAGAGTTAGATTTATTTATTCGTAGATGCTCATGACTATTGACTCCAGTTCTTGGGAGGTGGTTTAGAATATTATGGGGACGCTAAGACTTATTTATATTATTTATGCTATGGTTGCTTGCTGATTATCTAATTGTGAACTGTTATAATTGAACAAAAGCGTAGTAAAGTAATGGTCGGCTAGCATAGTTCCATGATAGGCGCCATCACGGCCTGTTAGGATTTGGGGTCGTGACAACTTCTCATCTTCCGAGCCATTTCTTCCTGCTCGGGGTTTCTCATTATTCTTTCTTGACCCATGGGAGAATCATATTGCGGGTGCTGAGGGTAAGAGTTTGGTGTAATGTGAGTTGTGTCTAGATGAAATTGCGGGCCTTGAAAAGTGAAGGTTGAAGGCTCGAAGCATGTCATGGGAACTATTGGTTGTGCCGTGGTGGAGACTGGTTGTGCAGTGAACATTGTTGGCGGTGCCCTTGAATCCGGCGCCTGGGGATGATCCACAGAAGGCATTCCGGGGCCATTAGACGGCATTAGAGGGTTCCCACATGGGATGAGTGGGTTGGGCACAAGGATGTTGGTAAGCCCACCTAAACTGGGGATCAGTTCAGGGAAACCATGGATTACGCTTGGCGGTTCCCTACCATTAGACCAGGCGTCCCACATTTCAAACATATGGAGACGCAACATTCTATTTTCTTCTGGAGTTGCTGATTCTGGCTGCGGAATAGCCGATGTCGGGCTATCCTCAAGACCGATGATTGGTAGATTGATTGTGGAGGTCATTCCTGCCTTTGGATCTTGTGAAGGATTGGACACCGGACTACCAACAAAACCAACCACCTAAATATGACCTGTCTTATTTGAACACACAACAACCTGATTAGTTTGAGATATCTAACATATAGGGAATTGCATATTAGGGATGCAATGCACCTAACAATTAAACGTTTCTACCATGTATTTGAATGGTTGCGTGTTTCATCCCGACCTTTAAATGTCCCTTTCCATTTTCGTCTCTCCCTCTTCTTCTTTTTTTGAATTTTTAATATCTCGATTTCTTTTTCTTTCTCTTTTTGTTATTTTCGCTCTTCATTTTTCTTAGTTATTTTTGTCACTCTTGTTTTTTGTTCTCTTCTTTTTTTTTCCACTTTCTTTTGTTTTTTCACTCAGTTAACTTACTGGCAACGATAAAATCCGATGTGGATTGCCTACGTATCATGACGCCGCATAAATCAGATCTCGCATAATTCAGGAAGATTGAGAATGGAGTAAATAACCTAACTCTTTTTCTTTTCTTTTTCTTTTTCTTTTTACTTTTATAAAACTTAGACCTTTTTTTTAACTACGTTTTTTCTTATTTATTTATTTCGAATTTTTGAAGGAAGGCTTTAAAAGAAGAAAGAAAATATTTTTGGCTCTTTTTTTTTTTTGAAATGTTTGAAAGAAAGGCTTCTAAAGAAGCAAAAAAAATTTTTTTTTTATTTTGATTTGTATTATTTTTCTTCTCTTTTTTTTTTGAATTTCTAGGAGAAAGATTTATAAAGAACGGAAAAACATTTTTTTTGGATTTTGATTGATTTTGTTTTTTGAATGAAAGACTTCTAAAAATTCTTTTTGTTTTGTTTTGAACTTTGGGAATTTCAAAAGTAAAAAAATAATATTTTGTTGAAATTTCATTCGTTTTGTCTTTTTTTCTTTTAGAAGAAGAAAGAAATTATTTTTGGATTTTGAATGTTGCCCCTAAATTTTCAAAAGAGGGACATTAAAGAAAGACTTTAAAGAAAAAAATGAATATTTTTTTTTTGGAAAGAAACTTCTGAAGATGGGAAAAATGTTTTTTGGATTTTGTTTGATGATTTGCTTTGAATGAAAGGCTTCCAAAAAAAAGGAAAATATTTATGGGTTTTTTAAAAATTTGGATCTTCTATGGAAAGAATTCTAAGAAGGTACTAAGGGAAAACTTTTTTTTTGGATTTTTTGGAAAACTGGGGCCGAAACCGATGAGGTTTGCCTACGTATCTCACATCCGGTGAAAATCAGACCTGCATAGTTCGACTAGTTTTGAAGGAACCGGGGAAACATGACTCTTGAAAACACTCACTTATTTTTTTTTTTGGACAGAGTTTCAGATTTTGAATAACTACCTCTCACTCTTGTTTTTTTTATTGTTTTGATTTTCTTGTTTTTTTTTCTATTCTAGAAACCGGTCAACATTAAAACCGAAACAAACTATGCGCAAGTAGCACGTAAGATGCATCAGGATTGTCTTTTATTTCGGGTGCACCTGTCCTAGACGAACCCAACCTGTCACGGCCCAAATTCTCAACCCCAGGGATCGTGATGGCGCCTAACATTACACTTGCTAGGCAAGACAATGTTAGAAAATTATATAATCATTTTGTTTCTAACTTTACTTTCCACTCTAACGAACAAATTCAAATAAACACAAAATCTAATATATCTCCATAAATGCAATCAAGATTAATATTCAAAGTAACAGACGAGCCATCAACTAATGCTAATTTCATAACTACCCAGGGTCTGATGTCATAATTCACGAACTACTAAGAATGCTACAAATAATGGGCTTAAAGAATTGTATATTTGTTTTATAATAAATAAAACAATGTCCGAAAATAAGTGAAGACTCCAGGAATCTGCGGACGCTAGAAGATCTACCTCGTGTCTCCGATTAGTGACATCAGCTACTAAAATCACCTATCTCTGATCAGTACCTGGATCTGTGCAAAATAGCACAGAGTGTAGTATCAGTACAACCGACCACATGTACTGAGTAAGTGCCAAACCTAACCTCGGCGAAGTAGTGGCGAGGCAAAGGCGAGGATTTTAACAATAAACCTGTGATATATATATATATATATATATATATATATATATACACACACACACACGATAACACAATAAAACAATTCTATACGAACAAGAAAATATAACTGAGACAATGATTATAAAACAGGAAGGAAATCTAAACACATCAATTCAAATACTGCAACAATAATAAAATAACACAACCGCCTCTTTCAGGCCTCAGCTATAACAAATTCTCAAAAATTTCCAAGTTTTTAAACTTTATCTTTGAATAAAAGTAGTGCCAAAATATGAAAAATAGTAATATGAAATAGAAAGTTTCAAATCTTTGTTTTTCTAAAAACAAAACAGTAAAAACAAACATTTAGCTTTTCAAATCCTTATTTTCTTTAAAAATCAGTAAAAATATAAATGTCCTCCCTTATCGCTCCTTGTTGCGGCGTGCAACCCGTTCCCACCTGTCCTCCCTTATTGCTCTTCCCTAAATGCATCACCCTTATTACTCCTATTGCGGCATGCAACCCGATCCCAGCTGTCCACCCTTATCACTCCTTGTTGCGGCGTGCAACCCGCTCCCACCAGACATATCATATCATTTTATTCATAAATCTCACAATTCAGGCCAAGCCTTTCTCAATATTTCGGTTTCCACAATACATCATAACCTTATATTAAAGTATAAAACTTTCACAGAAAATGCCAAACCTTTCACAACATCTCTGTTCCAACAATATATCACAAGAACATCAATGTGCATATATATATATATATATATATATATATATATATATATATNATGTCCACCTTTATCACTCCTTGTTGCGGCGTGCAACCCGCTCCCACCAGACATATCATATCAATTTATTCATAAATTTCATAATTCAGGCCAAGCCTTTCACAACATTTCGGTTTCCACAATACATCACTACCTTATATTAAAGTATAAAGCTTTCACAACAAATGCCAAACCTTTCACAACATCTTCTTCCAACAATATATCAAAGGAACATCAATGTGAATATATATATATATATATATACTTCGTAAAACAACACCAAACTGCTCAATCAATTGTCCCACAAGAGAACCCAATAAACAACCAATACTATTTATACACTCGTCACAACAATTGGCAACAATCAATTGAAACCACACAATCACGTAACCTCAACAATCATAATATAGTTAAAATGTATTCCTCATCACTTTCTCAATATTATCAACAATGAAGCCAACAAGACAACAACGCTAGGTAGTCATAGAACAATTTGGACAAAAACCAATTAAGTAGGGACGGGAAAGGGATCATGCTTAACAGACAAAGTGGGTGGTGCATAGATACTCGTCACCTCACCTATACACCACACCCATGCATTTCACATAGCAAATAAATAGGGACTCATATTCCCTCAAGCCAAAGTTAGACCAAACACTTACCTTGACCTCACAAGCAATTCACTGTTCTTGCACTGCCTTTCCTTTAGAATTTGCTTCTAATCCGCTCAAATCTAATCACAATTGGTTCAAAGTTATCAATCATAGCCTAAAGGAATCCTCTTTATTGAAAAGCAATGTTTTTTCGTAAGTTTTCCTATTCAATATCAAAAATCGACCCCGGACCCACTTGGTCTAAACTCGAGGTTCTGACCAAAACCCGTTTACCATTCTTCCCCGAGCACGGATATACAATTGGTATTTGAATCCAACCTCAATTCGAGGTCCAATTCCTCAAAATTTGAAATTCCTAAGTTCTACCCAAAATCCCAAATTTTTACCATGAAAACTCTAGATTTTTGGTTGAAATCTTGTTAAAAGTTGTTAGGAATTGAAAGAAATTAGTTAGAGATCACTTACCAATGATTTGGAGAAGTTTGGGTCATTGAAAAATCTCCTATGGAGGTTTAGGGTTTGAGAGAATTGAAAAATGGGTGAAACTCCTGTCAAAAAGCTCCTTTAATAGGCTGCGGATGTCGCATTTGCGACCCGGAGTTCGCATTTGCGACATCCGACACTAGCAGTATTTATCTGACACTAAAATGGGCATAACTTCCTCATACGATGTCCAAATTTGATGATTCTTTTTTCTGTGGCTCCGTAATTACGATACGGATCTAATGGTTCAATAAATACTAAATTTGGAGTTAATTTTGTTGGTGTGGTGTCATTTTATGCTTGAAGAAGCGATGATGAAGCATAAAAACAAGTGCAACCTAGCCTAAACCTATCCAAAGCTCACCCAAGCCCTCGGGGCTTCAACCCATACATGCACGCAAGTCTAAAAACATCATACGGACTTGCTCGTATGATCAAATCATCAATATAGCATCAAAACTATGAATTTAACCTCAAAACTCTTGATTTTCTCAAGAACACTTAATTTTTCTAACTTTTCAACCGGATGTCCGAATTACATCAAATCAACTCCGATTCTCATGAAACTTCACAAATAGGACTTAAACAACATAATGAACTTGTTCTGGGCTACGGAACTAAAATACTAGTCTGATACCATAGATTTCACATATTATTTCATTTCTATATTTCTTGAATTAACTAGCAGAACAATTTTCTTCAAAAAAACGTTTTCTAAGGTTAGGGACCTCGGAATTCAATTCCGGGCATACGCCAAGTCCCATATTTTAATGCGGACCTCCCGGGATCCTCGAAAGATAGATACGGGTTCGTTTACTCAAAATGTTGACCAAAGTCAACTAAAACCAAATTTTAACTCTAGAAATTTCTATTTCTCGTAATTGTTTCACTTAAAAGCTTTTTGGTTCACGCCCGCACTGCGCACACAACCTAGAGCTCTGATACCAACTTGCCACGATCCAAATTTCCAACCCCAGGGATCGTGATGGTGCCTGACACTACACTTGCTAGGCAAGCTAACGTTAGAAAATTATACAATCATTTTGTTTATAACCTTACTTTCCACTCTAACGAACAAATCCAAATAAGCACAAAATCTAATATATCTCCATAAATGCAATCAAGATTAATATTCAAAGTAACAGACGAGCCATCAACTAATGCTAATTTCATAACTACCCAGGGTCTGGTGTCACAATTCACGAACTACTTAGAATGCTACAAATAATGGGATGAAAGAATTGTATATCTGTTTTGTAAGAAATAAAACAGTGTTCGAAAATAAGTGAAGACTCCAGGAATCTGCGCACACTAGCAGATCTACCTCGTGTCTCCGAGCAGTGACATCAGCTACTAAAATCTCATATCTCTGATCAGTACCTGGATCTGTGCAAAAGAGCAAAGAGTGTAGTATCAGTACAACCGACCCCATGTATTGAGTAAGTGTCGAGCCTAACCTCGGCGAAGTAGTGACGAGGCTAAGGTGGGGCTTTTAACAATAAACATGTATATATATATATACGATAACACAATAAAATAATTCTACACGAACAAGAAAATATAACTAAGACAATGATTATAAAACAGGAAGGAAATCTAAACACATCAATTCAAATACTGCAACAATAATAAAATAACACAACCGCCTCTTTCATGCCTCAGCTATAACCAATTCTCAAAAATTTCCAAGTTTTCAAACTTTATCTTTGAATAAAAGTAGTACCAAAATATGAAAAATAGTAATATAAAATAGAAAGTTTCAAATCTTTGTTTTTCTAAAAACAAAACAGTAAAAATAACCATTTAGCTTTTCAAATCTTTATTTTCTTTGAAAATCAGTAAAAATATAAATGTCCTCCCTTATCGTTCCTTGTTGCGGCGTGCAACCCGCTCCCACCTGTCCTCCCTTATTGCTCCTCCCTAAATACATCACCCTTATTACTCCTGTTGCGGCTTGCAACCCGATCCCACCTGCTCACCCTTATCACTCCTTGTTGCGACGTGCAACCCGCTCCCACCAGACATATCATATCAATTTATTCATAAATTTCACAATTCAGGCCAAGCCTTTCACAATATTTCGGTTTCCACAATACATCACAGCCTTACATTAAAGTATAAAGCTTTCACAGCAAATGCCAAACTTTTCACAACATCTTTCTTCCAACAATATACCACAGGAACATCAATGTGCATATATATATATATATATATATATATATATATATATATATATATATATATATANAACTTCGTAAAACAACACCAAACTGCTCAATCAATTGTCCCACAAGGGAACCCAATAAACAACTAATACTCTTTATACACTCGTCACAACAATTGACAACAATCAATAGAAACCACACAATCACGTAAACCTCAACAATCATAAGATAGTTAAAATGTATTCCTCATCACTTTCTCAATATTATCAACAATGAAACCAACAAGACAGCAATGCTAGATAGTCATAGAATAATTTGGACAAAAATCAATTAAGTTGGGACGGGGAAGGGATCATGCTTAACAAACAAAGTGGGTGGTGCATAGATACTCGTCACCTCACCTATACACCACACCCATGCATTTCACATAGCAAATAAGTGGGGACTCCTATTCCCTCAAGCAAAAGTTAGACCAAACACTTACCTCGATCTCACAAGCAATTCACTGTTTTTGCAATGCCTTTCCTTTAGAATTTGCTTCTAATCCGCTCGAATCTAATCACAATTGGTTCGATGTTATCAATCATAGCCTAAAGGAATCTTCTTTATTGAAAAGCAATGGTTTTCCTAAGTTTTCCTTTTCAATTTCAAAAAACGATCCCCAGACCCACTTGGTCTAAACTCGAGATTCGGACCAAAACCGGTTTACCCATTCTCCCCCGAGCACGGATATACAATTGGTATTTGAATCCGACCTTAATTTGAGGTCCAATTCCCCAAAATCTAAAATTCCTAAGTTCTACCCAAAATCCCAATTTTTTACCATGAAAACTCTAGATTTTTGGTTGAAATCTTGTTAAAAGTTGTTAGGAATTGATTTTTTTTAGTTGAGATCACTTACCAATGATTTGGAGAAGTTTGGGTCTTTGAAAAATCACCTATGGAGGTTTAGGGTTTAAGAGAATTGAAGAATGGGTGAAAATCCCGTCAAAAAGCTCCTTTTTTAATAGGATGCAGAGTTCGCATTTGCGACCCGGAGTTCGCATTTGCGACATCCGGCACCAGCAGTATCTTTCTGACACTAAAATGGGCATAACTTCCTCATACGATGTCCAAATTCGATGATTCTTTTTCCTATGGCTCAGTAATTACATTACAGATCTAATGGTTCAATATAAACTAAATTTGGAGTTCATTTTCTTGGTGTGATTTCATTTTATGCTTGAATAAGCGACGATGAAGCATAAAAAACAAGCGCAACCTAGCCTAAACCTATCCAAAGCTCACCCAAGCCCTCAGGGCTTCAACCCATACATGCACGCAAGTCTAAAAATATCATACGAACTTGCTCGTGTGATCAAATCATCAACATATCATCAAACTATGAATTTAATCTCAAACTCATGATTTTCTCAAGAACACTTAATTTTTCTAACTTTTCAACCGGACGTCTGAATTACATCAAATCAACTCCGATTCTCATGAAACTTCACAACTAGGACTTAAACAACATAACGAACTTGTTCCGGGCTACGGAACTAAAATACCCTTCTGATACCAATTTCACATATTATTTTATTTCTATATTTCTTGAATTAACTAGCAGAACAATTTTCTTCAAAAAATCATTTTCTAAGGCTAGGGACCTCGGAATTCAATTTCGGGCATACGCCCAAGTCCCATATTTTAATGCGGACCTCCCGGGATCCTCGAAAGATAGATATGGGTCCGTTTATTCAAAATGTTGACCAAAGTCAACTAAAACCAAATTTTAACTCTAGAAATTACTATTTCTCGTAATTCTTTCACTTGAAAGCTTTCCGGTTCACACCCGGACTGCGCACACAGTTTGAGATAATCAAAGTTAGTCTTTTGAAGGCCTAGGATCCTGAACTGGAGTCTTAATTAATAAGATGACCCCTTTTGGGTCATCACACAACCCCTGTGTTGAGTCCCCAAAGTCAAATGCACGTGATGCAAACAAGCATTCCTACTAGGGATTCGGCATGAGGCTATGTTATTCTAGGTTTAAAACCTTGGTGTATTGTTCTAGACCTGTCTTATCCGAGCGGACAACTCGATGGGGGGCAGCGTACCAAGATTACAGAAGCTTCACCAGCTTTGCAACTTGTCCGAATCTCATTCTAAAATTTGGATATGACTCTAATAGAAAAGAAGCCACGCGAAGCGCACGCTTCCCAGAAGATTTAGAAGACTTAGAGAGAAGAAGGGTTTTCGTAACAGTTTATATACAGTCACATAATATGAAAGCGGTAAAAGGCGGCATTTAGCACATTAGGGTCCAACACATAAAAAATCAGATAATCATGAAAGCCAATCATATCGGTCCCCAGCAGAGTCGCCAGAGCTGTCACACCTCCTTTTTCCGAAAGGGGGATAAAGCAGTTTTTCCAATTAAAGTGACATTAATCGACATGAGATTATTTATTATTAGAGTCGCCACTTGGGATATTTATTGTGGTGTCCCAAGTCATCGGTTTATTTTAAATCCCAAATCGAGGAAATTGAATCTTATTTATGGTTCGCGAACATAGAAGACCGGGTAAGGAATTCTGTTAACCGGGAGAAGGTGTGAGGCACTCCCGAGTTCCATGGTTTTAGCACGGTCGCTTAACTATTAATTATTGG
This sequence comes from Nicotiana undulata, assembly GCA_005239495.1. NCBI lineage: Eukaryota > Viridiplantae > Streptophyta > Magnoliopsida > Solanales > Solanaceae > Nicotiana > Nicotiana undulata. The sequence continues at coordinate 13,133 of ML286154.1, forward strand.
CCTAATTATCAGATTGATTACATGTTTAAAACTTATTGTGCATTTTATCTTTTATACCGCTTTTAATTATTTATGGAGTTATTTCTGGAAGAAGTCACGATTGTCGTACGTTTGTCGTTTTGGTACACATTGCAAACCGCGCCACATGAAATGTATCCACGATTTACAACATGTTTATTTTATGTTTTATTGTTTAAAGTTATGGTCGGGTCACATGAAATGTGAACCCAAATTGGGATTTACGTATCATGACCATGACACGGGAACCGTACCCATAACCACAATAATTTATTAGTCACGCCTAAAACAAGCTACGATGTTCATTAATTATTTATTTCCTAAGTTTGGGATTGCTGTGATGGGAGCAAAAATTATGAAAATTATTTGGGAAAAGAAAGCAATGTATATTTGGTAAATAGTCAATGTCACGACACCAAATACTAACAGGTCGTGATGGCGCCTATCGTGGAACTAGGCTAGCCAACCATCACATTACTACGCATTTGTTCTATTATAATAATTCGCAATTGAATAATAAACAGCAAACAAGCATGAAATAAATTGTTTAAGTCTTAGCGCCCCAATAATAGTCTAAACAACTCTAACCAACACTTCCCAAGACTGGAGTCAACATGGTCACGAGCATCTACAAAATAAAACTAACTCTACTAATGTCTTGAATAAAGTCTAGGAATGAAATGCTAAAACTAAATAAGGAAGGGAAATGGAGAAGCTGTGGACGCTGGACAGCTACCTTGAAATCCTGTAAAAACTGCTGCTAACGAACAGAGACAGCTACTGCTCCGAGCCGGTACCTGGATCTGTGCACAGAGGCACAGAGAGTAATGATGAGTACGCCAACTCAGTAGTAATGAAAATAAATTGCAGTCTGAGATAATACGAAACACACCGCACAGATACACCAATTCACAAAAACAGTAAAACACCAAGTCACCGCAAAGTATTCATCAAATTCCTAAGTTCGAAAACCGTTTTCCAGAAATCCTTTGAAACAAGTATAATTTTTCAACATATATATCTCAGTAAAACTCTCAGTAAAAATCAATTTGAAAATGAAGTGAATCATAGTTCAAAATCTCAGTAAAATCATCATAAATCTGCCCCTCGGGCCATAATCATTACTCGTAATAATTTCCCTCAGTATCAGCCCATCAGGAAACCTCACAGTTACTCAATATTAGCCCATCAGGCAACCTCACAGTTACTCAATATTAGCCCATCAGGCAACCTCACAGTCACTCAATATTATCCCATCAGGCAACCTCACGATCACTCAGTATCAGCCCCGCGGGCAACATCACTCATTAGGTACCTGCGCTCACTTGGGGTGTGTACAGACTCCTGAGGGGCTCCTACAGTCTAAGCGCTATAACAAGCCACATCACGGCATAAATCACTCACAATATTGGCCCTAGGACTCTCTCATATCACAATATCCTCACAATAATGGTCTGCGGCTTCACTCAGTCAGACACTCTCAACATGCCCTTCAGGCCATATATATATCGGGTTCTCGACCCAAAAATAGTGTATCATTTTCAATAAATAGTATCAAAATACTCTGAGTGTCAAAACAATTATCAAGAAAAGACTAGGTGAAAATCATAACATAACAAGTGAGGAAAATAGTAAAAACAGCCCCCAAGGGGTAAACAGATCGGCACTAGGCCCCAAACATGGCTTACAACCCAAATCATATCAATACTATTAAGCATAGGCTTTAAAAATCAATTTCGCAACTCAATAGTTGCCTAAATAGGGAATATATTTCTAAAGTTCCAATCTTTGCATTCAAAACCTATGAAGGGTGCAGAGTCCGGGGTTTCATACCCTCAGGACAGGATTTAAAGACATTACTTACCTCAAACTAGCCCGGAAGCTATTCCGCAATACGTTTGCCTCTCGAATCAACTCCCGAATGCTCCAAATCACCAAGTTCAGATTTTTATCATCAAATTATGCTTAAGGAATGAATTCCAATTGAAAAATGCCAATTTAAGCTCAAAACCCGAAATCGGTCAAAACCCGACCCCCCGGGCCCACATCTCGGAACTCAGAAAATTTTATACCAAAATGTTCTTTGACATCTCATGAGTCCGTACATATAAAAAACGCAAAAATCGGAGTTCGTTTGACCCTTCAAATCGACCCCTAAAGGTCTCATAATCTCAAGCCCTAACTCCACCTTTTTCTACTGATTTTCATGAATTAAACACTGGGATTATGTTCCTTAAACCTATACTCGAGTTTTAGGGTCCAAAATACTTACGTCTATGAAGAACACTGATTTTACCTCTTCAAAATCGCCTCAAAAGCTTCTTCCCGCTCAAAAAATGGTGTAAAAGGGTTATGGGTCGCGGAGGGTTTATATTTATACTGACCAGATAATTATGCACTGCGATCGCGAAAAGACCCTCGCGATGCGAAGAGAAATTTTCCACAGACCCTCACAAATACCCTATGCGATCGCAAAGCCCCACACGAGACCGCGATTCACAGAACCTCAACCCCACGCGATCGCAACCCTACACACGCGATTGCGAAGAACAAATGGACTCTCTCACCTCACGCGCCTGCAACCCTATGCGATCACAAGCAAGGCCACGCGATCGCACTGCCCTAGCCTGCCAAGCTATGCGATCGCAGGCACACTTACGCGATCGCATAGAACAATTTCCTGTTGCACTGACACCAGAAAACCAACATTTTACCCAAGTCTAAAAGTGCCCGTTAACCATCCGAAATCGATATCGAGCCCCTCGGAACCCCAACCAAATATACCAGCACGTCACATATGATCATTCAAACTTATTTGCACCCTCGGAACACCAAAACTAACATCGAAACACCAAAATCACACTGGATTCAAGCCTAAGAACTTTCAAATTTCTAAAATCCATCAATGATGCCGAAACTATCCAAAACAACTCCGATTGACCTAAAATTTTGCAGACATATCCAAAATGATATAACGAACCTGTTCCAACTATTGGAATTCCATTCCGACCCCGATAGCCTATTTCCCACTGCCGACCGGAAATCGCCAAAAACTAACTTTCGCCAATTCAAGCCTAATTCTACACCGGACATTACAAAAATATTCTAATCACACTCCTAAGTGCCAAATCACCTAACGAAGCTATCCGAGTCATAAAATCCGCATTCCGATGTCGTTTACCAATAAGTCAACTCTCAGTTGACTTTTTCAACTTTAAGGCTATTTTTAAAGACTGAATGACTAAACTCTCACTACAACCATTCTGATTTCAAGTCTACCAACTCTAACACATCAATAAATGTAATTATAATACAGGTTCTACGTAATGACAGACCGAGTCGTTACAGTCAAACACCTTGCGGACATCGTGATTCTGAAAATTGTAACTCATTAAACAACTCAAGTTCTAGTCCAAGTGATCGATGTAATCAAAACATAATACATGAATAGATGAACGCATTAAAATTGATGAATCTGGACCATGATGTGAACATTAGGAGATATAATTATTACAAATTTTATCATTGACTCACTAAACAAAACATGGAATCAGAACTTTTACAACCACACTTCCCAATTCCTACAACATGATCAAATCTGGAATTATACACAAATTGATTACAGAAGCTATCAACAATCTAAATTAATATGAAGATTCTATCACATGCAATTCCATATGATAAGTTTCAACTAAGTTTTGACTAACTCATGATCCAAACAGCTTGAACACAAAAAAAAAGAAAAAAAGAAAAGAAAATTAACTTCAGAAACGCATGGAAGCAAGGCACCCAAATTTAACAGAATTTATTTATTCATGTTCAGTTCATTTCAGAGAAGAGTCACATGGATCAAGACAGGAGTGTAAGGATTTTGTATGTACCTCAAATGTAGCAAAATAGAGCGACAAAGCCAAATAAAGGCAAAGATAAGAAGCATGAGGCTTAGCACACAGGACAACAATAATCAGCAAACTCTTATACCCACACAACTCGAGAATCCCATTTCCTTTCTCTCTCTTCAAAAAATAATCAAGCTTAAATTGTAGCCATTTTAACTCCAGATTCAGAAATTAAGCCTATTTTATAAAATTAACCTACTTACTATTATTTTCCATCAATTAACTAAAAATGCATGTGAAGCTACTAAAGTATTATTTTATTTTTTAATTTTTTTTTTTTGATTTTCATGTATTAGTTCTACAATTTATCAAGTAATTAATTCCTAAAATGCAATTAGAATTATTCTGGACATTTTAGGAGTAATGTCCATATGGGACAAAAATTAGGTGCTCACAAACGCAAATTTATGAAATTCTTTCAAAACGTCAACTTTTCACAAAAGGCGCCGAAAAGCTCCCGGGTCATCCAAAATCCGATCCGTACATACGCCCAAGTCCAAAATCATCATACGAACCTGTCGGAACCTTCAAATCCCGATTTCGAGGTCGCTTACTCAAAAGTCAAATCCTCCAACTTAAAGCTTCCGAAATTAGATTTTCTTTCCAAATCAACTCCGAACTTCCCGAAATTCATTTTCGATCACATGTACAAGTCATAATACCTGAAGTGAAGTTACTCAATGCCTCAAACTGCCGAACGACACGCTAGAGCTCAAAATGACCGGTCGGATCATTACAAATAACTTGGCAATATTCTTTAACAAAACCTCATTTGGTGAGGACTTTTAATAGTCATGTAAAAGAAAGCCTGAGAAACTTGTATATGAGTCTAAGTGGGAGATAGTTGTGGCATATACTACCAACTATGCATTAGCATATAGTATATTCTGATAATTGTCATGGTTAAAAGTTTAAGTGGGAGATTGTTGGGATATATACTGTTAATCATGGGTTTGGTTTAAATATAGTATTTATTATTAAATAATTATTTCTTCAGTTTAGATAAAGTTTTAAATAGATCATATATTAGTCTGTCTCCTTTTCTTATATAGTAGATGATTTAGTGTATAGAGTTTAGCTTATACACAGAAGATTAAATCATCAGTTCTTATAAGTATAAAGGTTGAGTTCACAATCTAATGATGGAATTGGAAAAATCATCAGGAATCTAGTACATTTTGTATGTATTGAACGGACCAAGTAGATAAAAGTATTTTATATTGACTTAATAAAATAAACTCTCTAGCCATTAAATGTACTTATATCTAAATCTTAATATAATTTTTATTAGTTGTGTATATTATTATTGTTCTGATTTATTAAATGGCAAGATTCTTTCGTAGGCCAATATGCCTGGTAAATTGAATAATAATGTACATCGGTGAAGCAATAGTTAGTTGATGGATGTCACGACCCAAAATCTAACTAGTCGTGATGTCACCTAACCCAACCTGCTAGTTAAGCCAGTTATCAACTATCCAATCCAATGAAATTCAACAAGACAATTAAGTAAATGAAGTTATCTAAATCTTATACATTCCTCAAGGACTGTTAGTGCAAATCATGAGCTTCTAAGATTAGAATATACAAAACTGGTATAAAATTAATACAACATCTCTTTTTGAAATGTTCATAAACAGATTGTTATGAATCTAAGGCTACCATGAACAAGAGGCAGCTACGACCGGAATGCATGTACATCTTCAAATCTAGCTCCCGTCGATCTCAGCAACGTCAGCAGTCAACATCTGCAAGCAAGGTGCAGAAGTGTAGTATGATTACAACCGACCCCATGTACTCAATAGGTAACAAACCTAACTTTAGGTTGAAAGTAGTGACTAACTAGAACAAAGGTGGGGTCCAACACCGATAGACAACAACAGTTTCATAACAACATAAAGCAACTAATAAAAGAAGTAATTCAGAGATGAAATGATCAGCTTATTCATGGTTTCCCAAAAATAGTTCCGATTTTCAAGTATATCAAAGAAAACCCAAATGCTTTACCGAAATCGTCGAAAATATGAGTAAGCCTAAAAATAGAAAAAAATTCCCCAAAAATCCTTTCAACAATAAATAAGATGTTCCATCTTTATTTCCGAATAGCTAGTGTAAAATATATCACTATGCCCATATGTGTCAATACATGTGAGAAGTCATAAATGATGTGATACCGTACAACATGAAGAAAAATGCATCTCTATGCATGTATGTCAAGTATGCATGTCAAATGCGATGCAACTCATTGATAAAATCATATGCATACTCTCAAAGTATCAATTCACTCTGTCCTCCCAGTCACTTAGTCCTCCCAATCACTCAGTCCTCACAGCCACTCAATCCTCACAGTCACTCAGTCCTCCCAATCATTAGGCACTCGACACTCAGTAGGTACATGCGTTCGCCGGGGGTGTGTACAGACTCTGGAGGGGCTCTTTCATCCCAAGCGCTATAATAAGTCAATCATGGCATAAATCAGTAAATCATGTTGCGGCGTGTATCCCAATCCCATAAACATCCTCACCATCAGGCCCTCGGCCTCACTCAGTCATCAATCTCTCCAGTCTCTCGGGCTCTCAATGTCATAAACTATCAGTCCAAAATAATGATGTGATGTACCAATAAATTGCAATCGAGACTGAGATATGATATGCATATGAATGCGTATGACTGAGTGTGTAAATGCAATGTAAGCAGGTATCTCAACAATATAAATGACCTCAGTGGGTCCCAATAGGATAAACATGTAGCCTAGACATGGTTTCTAACACGGGTCACAGCTCAATAGCTCTAATACGTAGAGATTTCATAGTTACAGATAAGATCAAGTAACTACACAGTACCACAGGAACAACGGAGTCACAATTCACATAGTGCACGCCCACACGCCCGTCACCTAGCATGTGCACCACCTAAAAACCAATCACATAGCACGTAATTCGGGGTTTCATACCCTCAACACTAAGTTAAGAAGTGTTACTTACCTCAAACAAGCCAAATCCAATATCGAGCAATCCAAACGATGCTCTCAAATGGCATAATGAGCATACCGACCTCCGAATGGCTCAAAACTAGCCAAAAGCAACTCAAATACATCAAACAATTCCAAAAACAAAGTCAATCGATAAAGGTTGAACCTTTAATCAAAAGCCCAAAATTGGCCAAAACGCCCAACCTGGGTGCACACCACGAAATCCCACAAACTCACAAAATCCAACAACTCATTCAATTACGAGTCCAGCCATACCAATTTCACTCAATTTTGACTCCGAATCGATGTTCAGAATCCAAAAATTCACATTATGAAACTTTAGGCTAAAACCCCCAATTTCTCTTTAAAATTCAACAACCAGTTGCCAAAAATGAAGATAGATTCATGAAATAAGATCAAAACCAAGTGTAGAATACTTACCCCATTCTTTGTGATGAAAAATGCTCCAAAAATCTCCTCAATCCGAGTCTCACATCTCAAATATGATAAAAGAACCAAAACCTCAGTTTTATAGCTTCTGCCAGCAGATTCTGCATTTTTGGACAATTGGCCGCATTTGCGACTTTCGCTTTTGCAGGAAAAGACTCGCATATGCGTGACAAGCCGCTTCTACGATGACTATTGTCGCATCTGCGGTCACGCTTCTGTGCCTGAAGAACCGCTTCTGCGAAGCCTCCTTAGCCAGCTTTCACCTCGCTTCTGCGACCACCGCACCTGCGCAAATTCAACCGCGGGTGCGGAACACCAGCACCAGCAGCTACCAACAACCAAATAAGAATGAGAAATAGTCTAAACCTCGTCCGAAACTCACCCGAGTCACTCGGGACCCCGCCCAAATATACAGACAAGTCCAATAACATAACACGGACCTAATCGAGACCTCTAATCACACTTAAGAACATCGAAACGACGAATCTCACCTCAATTCGAACTTGAAGAACTTTGGACTATTCAACTTCCAAAATCCGTGCTGAAACATAGCAAATCAATCCGGAATAAACATAAATTTTGCACACAAGTCCCAAATGACATAACGAAGCTATTCCAATTCCCGGACCTGATATCAATAAAGTCAACCCTCGATCAAACATATGAACTTTCCAAATCTTCAAATTTCTAATTTTCGTCAATTTGTGCCGAAACCTTCTAGAAACAGCCAAATGCAAATCCGGGCATACCCTCGAGTCTAAAAATCACCATCCGTACCTATCGGAACCATCAAAATATTGTTCTAGGGTTAAATTCACAAAAAGTCAAACTTGGTCAACCCTTCCAATTTAAAGCTTCAACAATGAAATTCATTCTTCCAAATAGATCTCGAATAACCTGAAAATAGAAAACTGACGATTATATAAGTCATAATACTTTACACGAAGCTTATCATGCCTGTAAACTACCGAGCGAAGTGCAAATGCTTAAAATGATTGGTCGGGTCGTTACATTTGAATCCATATCACAGTTTAGATATTGATGATACACCTTTATGAAAGCTTATACGTTTTCATATGTAAACCCGGTCGGTGGATTTTTATCCGACACATGAAATAAGTTAAGCGAAAGTCTAAAGAAAATAATCAATAAATTAAACTGTCAGTAATTTATTTAATTGATTAGTATCTGGATCTTAATATGGGAGTTAAATAAGAATTAATGGATGAATTTTGAAATTGCATAAGGAGTGGAACTATGAATTTTTAGTGAAATAATTCGTAATAATTATGGTAGATGTTAATTTTAAAATTAGAAATTAATTTCATAATTGGAAACTTTGTTAATTAAATTATGTGAACCATGTTGTGCCTAAGTAATAGGAATTAAAAAAAAATATTTTTCTAGTGGAAAGGAAAACCCAACAGGTTTTGGAAAAGGGTGTTAACCCTCAAAACATGTGCTCTAAATACGTAAGGTTTTCCACCTAGAGAAAAAAGAGACGGTGACCGAAATTTTCAGCCATTTTTTCTTATAAAATTCCGCCCACACGAAATTACTATTTTCGAATATTATTTGGGTAACACAATAGAAGATCGTAGAACGTTGGGGAATCGTTATCGTGCTGATGATGGTAGAGGCGGATCCATGATTTAAATACTATGGGTTCAACTTTTAAGGTTTTTAGCATTGAACTCACTATATTTTTAAAGTTATGGGTTCATATCCACTATTTTTGCAATTTTAATGAATTTTTACATATAAATTTTTACACCGCGTCAAAAGTTATGGGTTTAGTTGAACCCGTCGGTTGTTCCCTACACCCGCATCTGGATGATGTGGTTTCATTGAGTTGTTGTGGAATTAGAGGCTCATGTGATAAAGAAGCTTTATTCGAGGTAATCCGTGAAACTCTATTTATACTAATTGTCTAAATTAGATGTGATTTTGATATTGATATTGCTTTCGTTGCTTATAATAATCCATCACTTGTAACCTCTGCTTTTAATTTCTGAAACGTTTTAATATTTGAGAAAGTTCTTAGACAATTATTGGGATAGAATTAGGGGTGAGAATTCGGTATTTCGGTTCGGTATTTAAGAATTTCGGTTCGGTATTTTTGTATTCGATTTATCAATTGTGTATACCAAATATCGTACCAAAATATTTCGGTACGGCTCGGTATTTCTTATTTCGGTTCGGTATGATTTCAGTTTAAACCAAATCTATGTTATAAGGTTTGTGCCTATTCAAATCTGTAGCTCTTCGGGTTGAAAAGATACGTTTCAACTTTTGAAACCAATACAACTAGTATTATTTACTAGCATTTGACTAAACATGAAGGCAATGCAAGGAAGCATCTTATAATACCATTGGCTAATACAAGAGAAAAAGTTGCACCTAAGTATTATAACTTACACGTAAAAAGTAACAGTTCCTTTTATGCCTCTATTATAACGACAGACTTTATCCTAAAGCAAAAAGAAGTATAGTTGAACCGTCCTTTCAAGCTCAATGCTAAAAATAGTTGACTGTCTATACACTTCTTATCTCTGCTTCAAAATTTCTGGAAGTTCTTAATCTGCTTGGTGGAACCTTGATAAAGCATAAGGGTAAGAAATTAGGGAATTAGGGGTTTTGAACTTTTGAGGTGTCAGCTTAAAGTCATTGGCTAAAACATAAAAAAAAAGTTGGGCTTGGACTAAACTATTTTGGTATTTCGGTATACCGAAATACCGAAATATCAAAAACCCAATACCGTATACCGAACCGAAATACCGAAATTTCTGTACCGAAATAAACCGAAATTCTAGAAAAACCGAAACCGAAATACCAAATTAGTTCGGTTCGATTCGATTCGAAATTTGATTTTTCGAATTTTATGCCACCCTAGATAGAATAATCTGTTTAAATGTATTGTTACGAGCATTCAAATTGTACACTTCATATCAAGAATCTGTAATTTTCTTCTAGCTACTAGCATGCTATTTTCAATGCAATTTTGTTATATTATACATTTTGCTTATAAAAGATTCCGAATTTTCCAATAATATCTTTTTCTCGTAAGTATGAAAAAATATCCTTATAACATATTTTAGGACTATACATTTTGCTTAGAAACTTTCAACAAAGTGAAATCTTTTTATCTCTGTAGGATTTTCCAAGCCATATGAAGGTTAGAGGAACTTTTTATGAGAAGGAACGGGAAAAATAACGGGCAAGTTGTAATTGTCCGGTAGGCCAAAATAATTATATTTGTTAGTTAAATATATAAAAATATACGCTGCTTATGTATAATATATGTATATTATATAGTAATATACTGACTATTATTTTTGAGTGCGACTGTATAATGTAGTTCTTCCAAAACTAACATAGATGTTCTCTCTAATTAACTTTTAGAAGTGATCATAATTAAGGGTGTGTTTGGGTACGAGGGAAAATGTTTTTCAAGAAAATATTTTCTTGGAAAACAAGTAGTAATCTTATTCATTTTCCGTTGTTTGGTACACAAATTAAGAAAATATTTTCTCAAGAGTATTCTTAAATAATTTTGATACAATAAACATGAATCCATAAACTTTCGAACCAACAACCTTCCGAACCCACAAATTTCATAAACTTCTGAACTGCAAAATTTTCGAAATCGCGAAATTTCAAACCCGTAAACTTTATAATTTCTAAACCCGTAAACTTCGAAACACATAAACCTCCGAACTCATAACTTTAGAACTTGTAAAATTTTGAACCTGTAAACCGAAAGATGAAAATAGTAAAACTAAAAATATATATTAAAAAAACGAAAAACAGAAATTTGAAAATACAAAAAAGAAAACAATTGGGGTGGGTGGGGTCGTAGGGTGGGTGGTGACGGAAAAAAAACCTTTTTGGAGAGAGGGCATGGGGTGGGGTTAGGTGGGTTGGGTGTGGAGTGTGGGGTGGGTGAGTGGGGTTATGGAATAGGGTGGGGAAGCTTGAGAAGGAGTTTTGGAAAATATTTTCCCTTCTCTTGATAGGGAAAACATTTTCCTTGAGAGAATTGAAGAATATCAGTGAAATTTTTTTCAGTATATTCATGTTGAACGTTCTGTACATACACATATATATACAAGAGAAAAAGAGTCTACTCTATAACAAACTCTAGTATAAGATAAACTTTAATTACAAGTTGTATATTGACTGTATAACTGATGTATAAACTTTAAGGACTCTTCCAGCAGTAGCAACCCAAAACCGGGTGTCCCAAATGATGTTAGGCCCAAAGAACTTAAGGCTGCCCACTTCATTTTCCTTTCATCAATGTTCAGACACCTCGTTCATATTAGTTTGGATAATAACAACAGTCTTCTTCTTCTTATCTTCATCGATTCTATTATCCCCAATATCAGCTACACCAACACCCCCCCCCCCCCCCCCCCACTGGGGGGGGGGGAAAAAAAACACACACTGGAA
>ML286154.1:25078-45407 GCA_005239495.1 Nicotiana undulata
CCCCCCCCCCCCTCAAGTTGGAGAGGGATGAAAGTACCCCCAACTTGGACAATAAATTACGATGGGTAGGACCCGGGAGTGATTTGGTAAAGAGATCTGCAAGCTGAGAAGAAGACTGAACAAATGAGAGTGAAATTAAACCTGCAAGGAATTGTTGTCGGACAAAATGACAGTCAATTTCGACATGCTTGGTTCGTTCTTGGAAGACCGGGTTCTTGGCGATGTGAATCTCAGCTTGGCTATCGGAATGAAGAGGTACGGGTAACGAGATGGGTACAGAGAGATCATCAAATAGACGGACTAACCAAGTAAGTTCAGCGACTACGTGCCGCATAGAGCAATACTCTGCTTCGGCAGAGCTAAGAGAGATGGAGTTCTATTTTTTTTTATTTCCAAGAGATGGGAGAAGAACCAAGAGAGATGTAAAACCCACTGAATGATTTTCTCGAGTCGGGACAAGTCCCCCAATCATAATCGCAGAAAGCTAGGAGCTGAAATGAGGATGAAGGTGACATGAAAAGCCCAAGACCTGGATCCTTTAAAAGATAACGAAGGACTCGACGTCCTGCAGCAAGATGTTGTTTCCTTGGGTCCTACATATATTGACTGAGATGCTGGATGGTGAAAGACAAATCGGGGCGAGTGTGTGTGAGATAATTCAACTTGCCAAGGAGATGACGATATATAGTAGGATCAGTTAAAGGTTCTCCAGAATCAGCGAGCAACCGGGCAGTTGGGTCCAGAGGAGAGGAGACAGATAAAGAATTAAAAACATCAAATTCTTGAAGAAGATCCAAGGTGAATTTCCTTTGAGAAAGAATCAGACCCTGCGGTTCACGAATGACTTCCATGCCTAGGAAGAAATGCAAGTTTCCAAGATCCTTAATTTTAAATTCCTGGTTAAGAAAAGCTTTTAAAGCATGTAACTCTTCATTGTTGTTTCCTGTTAGTAAGATGTCGTCCACGTATACTGCCATAATAGATATAGAAGATTCTGTCTTTTTGAAAAATAAGGAATAATCGTTTAGAGAATGGGTGAACCCTTTGAAACTAAGAGCACTGGTGAGTCTTGCATACCATTGTCTCGAAGCCTGACGAAGTCCATAGAGCGATTTCCTTAATTTACAGACATTATTAGGAGAGGGAGGCAGAATACCAAGTGGAAAATTCATGTACACTTTCTCACTTAGGTCGCCATGTAAAAAGTCATTATTGACATCTAATTGGTAGAGTCCCCATCCTTTCTTTACTGCTGTAGCTAGAATGCATCGAATGGTGGTCATTTTGACCACGAGGGAAAAGGTTTCATTGTAATCTATTCCCTCTTTCTGAATATCACCTCTGATGACCAACCTTGCTTTCAGTCTTTCTATACTACCATCAGATAGTTGCTTAACTTTGTAAACCCACTTGCATGGTAAAGCCTTCCTTCCCGCTGGTAGTGTTACCACATCCCATGTTTTATTTAGCTCAAGTGCTTCAATTTCCTTATCCATGGCAGCCAGCCAGCCAAGGTGATGTGCTTCTTGTATATAATTAATAAGTTCTTGGATATTTGATAAGGTGTTGAGCATATGTTGACTAGAACAAGACAAGTCATTAAAAGAGAGAGACTCGGGTGTGACTGGGGCTAGAAAACAAGAGCTACTTACATTTGTGAGTTGGATGGAATTGCAAATATAGTCTTTGAGGTAGGTCTGAGTTGCTCATTTGTTTCCTTAATTCTCAAGTCATCTTCATTCTTTTCTTTTCACTCTTCTAACTCATCATCAGTTTTCCAATGGGTACCATCGGAACACCTGTTGATACTATTATTTTATCTTCTTCGACTACCATTGTTGCACCTGGAGTTTCTCCTACAACGGGTGTAGTGGACTCTTCACATCCATATTACCTTCATCCTTCAGACTATCCAGGCATGAATTTGGTTACTTCAATTTTTGATGGCAAAAGCTATGGAGGATGGAGAAGGGCAATAGTCATTGCCTTGTCTGCAAAGAACAAATTGGGGTTCATTGATGGAACCCTGACTGTTCCACCTGTTGATTCTGGACTTTAAAGGATCTGGGCTAGGTGCAATTATATGTTCCTCTCATGGCTGTTGAATTCTTTATCCAAAGAGATAGCTGAAAGTGTTCTGTACTCGCAAAGTGCCAAGGATCTCTGGAACTCAGTGCAGTTGTTCAAGGTAATACCAGTGTCTCCACCTATTTTACTAAAATGAAGAGCCTATGGGATGAACTTGATGCATTAAATACTTTCTCGGCTTGTATTTGTGATTGTGAGTGTGGAGCCAAAATTAAGAATGTGAAGGTACACCAAGATGAGAGGTTGTTGAAATTTTTAATGGGGCTCAATGACACATTCATAGGGGTCAGAAGTAACATCCTTCTATATTCTCCTTTGCCTTCTATTTTCCAGGCATATTCTCTTGTTATCCAAGATGAGAAACAAAGAGAGATTCATGCTACTCCTGTCTATCCAGGAGATTCAGCATCTTTTCTTGCCCTACTCAATCAGGAAACTTCAGATAATACAATGAAGACAAAGGACAAAAGGGAAGATATGATCAGAAGAAGAACTCTGAAATGTGTGGCTATTGTAAGAAACCGGGACATAGCATTGATAAATGCTATAGGTTACATGTCTTCCCAGCAGACTTTAAGTTTACCAAACAAAGGAGGTTTCAAGGAACTGTCCAAGCTAACAATGCATTTACTGGAAGTGATGAAATAGAGTATACAGGAGCTAATGCAACAGAAAATCAGATTCTTACCCAAGATAATGTGGCTCAACTTCTGCAGCTTCTTCAACAGATGAAGGCAGGACAACAGGGAACATGCAATTCTGATGCAAATGCAAACCTCAGTTGTGCAGGTATAGCCAAATTCTTCAACTCTTATGCCTATATCATTCAAATTAATTGTGAGTCTTGGATATTGGATAGTGGTGCAACTGAGCATATGACTTTTAACAAAGAGTTTTTTACAAACTTTCAAACCTTGCCTAAACCATTGATGGTTAAACTTCCTAATTCTTATAGAGTTAAGGTAACTCATTCAGGATCAATGACACTCATGCCTAATTTGATTCTGCACAATGTGTTGTATGTGACCTCTTTCAGATTTAATCTATTGACTGTACACAAGTTGTGCAGACAACTCAATAAGTATGTTCTTTTCACTCCTTCTTCTTGTTTCCTACTTCAGGGCCCTTCAATGAAAAGCCCTCTGGATATTGGTAAAGAACAAGAAGGACTCTACATCCTCAATTCAATTCCTTATGTATAAACTTCAAAGGATTTACCTAAGTCTAGTAGTAATTTTAGTAGGAAATCTATTTCTGTTTTAGACTCTTGTAGTAGGAAATCTATGTCTTGTTTCAATCTTTCTATTTCTGATGTAAAGGATAAGTTGTGGCATTATAGATTAGGCCATACCCTTAAGTAATATGAAAAACATATCTTATGCTTCTGTTTCTTCATGTCTCAATTTTTCAACTCCTTGTTTTATATGTCCAATGGCTAGGCAATGTAAACTCCCTTTTCTCTCAAGTTCTATTTCTACCAAAAAGGTGTTTGAATTAATTCATGTAGATACTCGGGGTCCCTATAATGCTCCAACATATGATGGATATAGATACTTTCTTACCATTGTGGATGATTTTAGTAGAGTTACTTGGACTTACCCATTAACCAATAAATCTAATGCCTTCACAGTTTTGAAATCCTACCTAGCTATGGTAGAGAGACAATTTCACACAAAAGTCAAAATAATAAGGTCAGACAATGCTTTTGAATTAGGAAGTGGGAATGTACAGTCAAAATTTTTTCAATCTCAAGGAATCCTTCATCAAACAACTTGTGTTGCCACTCCACAATAAAATGGTGTAGTTGAGAGGAAACACAAGCATTTATTAGAAACTTCAAGAGCCTTGTTGTTTCAGTCACACTTACCTATATCATATTGGGGAGATTGTCTTTTAACAGTCACATGTTTAATCAACAAATTCCTTTCAAAGGTATTAAACCTAAAGACACCTTATGAAATACTATTTAGCACCAAGCCTAGTTATTCTAACTTGAAGTGCTTTGGTTGTCTATGCTTTACTTCCACCATTTCTAATCACAGAACCAAATTTGAGCCTAGGGCATTGCCTTGTGTTTTCTTAGGTTATCCACATGGAAAGAAAGGTTATAAATTACTTAACCTTCAAAATTTGAAGACCTTTTTTTCTAGAGATGTTATATTCCATGAAGAAGTTTTTCCTTATGCTTCCTTAAATTCTGATTGTCCTGACAATATACCTTTGCATGTTGTCCCTTCTCTTACTCCAGGTAGCTATATATCTGAACTCCCTATATCAGTTTCCCCTTTCATTAGCCAAAACAATCCTACTACTCCTTCTACTACTAATCTAACTTCTCCTAGTCAACTGCCTGTTCAAAGTCCAACCCCCTCTCCACATCTTTCTCCTTTGTCTAGTTCACATTCCAATCCATCCATTCCCCTATTTTCTTCCCTAGGATCTGAGCCTATGATGGATACCCTTATCAGGAAATCTTCTAGACCTCACATAGCTCCAACCTACCTCAAAGACTATATTTGCAATGTCATCCAACTCACAGATGTAAGTAGCTCTTGTTTTCTAGCCCCAGTCATACCTGAGTCTCTCTCTTTTAATGACTTGTCTTGTTCTAATGAACATATGCTCAACATCTTATCAAATATCCAAGAACCGATGTAGCTGATATTGGGGATAATAGAATCGATGAAGATAACAAGAAGAAGGATGCTGCTATTATCCAAACTGATATGAACGAGGTGTCTGAACATTGATGAAAGGAAAATGAAGTGGACAACCTTAAGCTCTTTGGGCCTAACATCATTTGGGCCACCCGGTTTTGGGCTGCTGCTGCTGGAAGAGTCCTTAAAGTTTATACATCAGTTATACATTCAATATACAACTTGTAATTAAAGTTTATCTTATACTAGAGTTTGTTATAGAGTAGACTCCTTTTCTCTTGTATATATACGTGTATGTACATAATGTTTAACATGAATATACTAAAAATATTTTCACAGATATTCTTTAATTCTCTCATGGTATCAGAGCAGGCCTGAGTTGCTCGTTTGTTTCCTTGATTCTCAAGTCATCTTCATTCTTTTATTTTCACTCTTCTAACTCATCATCAGTTTTCCAATGGGTACCAACGGAACACCTGTTGATACTATTATCCCCAATATCAGCTACACCAACATTCCTCCAATTAGAGAAAAATGAGTTGATGAGGAAAATATTTTCTAAAATATTTAAGCCAACCAAACATAGAAAAATTGAAAAATATTATCCGAAAAATATTTTCCTTCCTACCAAACACACCCTAAGAGTTTCCAATATTCTTGTTTTGCTTGAGCCAAATAGAAAAGCGTAATCGATTTCTAAGTTTTCTAGGACTACATGTCACCAACTCCTTTAATAAACTATTTGGTAAAGGATTTGTTATTTGTGAATTGTGATATACACATCTAAGAGCCGTGCTGAGCTAGAGGGCGGTTGGGGTTTATATAATTCTTTCGGAGAAAAATTACATTTAAGGTTACTTTCTTATATATTGAATTCCTTCATCTAATATTAAAGGACAAAAATTACTTTTAGCTTACGGCCGAAACTATTTATATCTGGTGGCCGCAAAAATATATAAAATTTGTTTTTTTTTTGTACATAACATACATGAATGTAACTATATACCAAAAAAGTAGACGAAAATTCAGGACATAAGATTCGAACTTCTGGACACAATTTTTGAACTTTAGGACACGATGTTCTGAAGTTTGAACTTTGAGACTTAATTTCTAGGATATCGTGTCCTGAAGTTTGAACGAAATTAGCTAATCTTTAAATACGTTATAAATTGTGATTATATTTTAAACAAAATGCTTACGGCTACCTGATGTCACTTCCACCAAATTGTTTCTTTTCAAGAATATATGGCCCATCATAGTATAGGCCCATCATAATAATATTGGATCAATATTATTTGATTTCAATTTGAAAGAATGTATTGGTAACGATTAAAAATGGTACAGTGGTGGTTCTGCTTATGAACTTATGAAATTTATATACTTTTTATAAATTAAGTTGAGTTAATTAAGTAACAAGGTTAGATATTTATCTCCCCATATAAAGCCGGTGAATATTTGTTCTTCCTAGGGTGGCAAAACTAACCCAAATCTATTTGACCTGCCCAACCCGCTCAAGCTTTGATGGGTTTGCGTTAGAAGAATTTTCGAAAATGGACTGTTTTGGGCTAGCCCAAGTTAACCATAAAAAATCGTTAGCCAAATGGATCCATGATGATATTCAACCTTGATCCATGGGAATACTCAATTTTAGAGTTGTACCTTGACCCATGTTTTGGAAAATATTTTCTAATTTTTCTAATGTTTTGTTGGTTTAAATGTTTGAAAAATATCTTCTTTATGAATTCGTTTTTCTCTAATTAGGGAAAAATATTTTCCATATCAAGAGAAGGGAAAATATGTTTCAAAACTCTTTTTCAACCATCCCCATTTCCACCTACCCCACCTCTGTCCCCACTCACCCCCAACTCTCACCCATTATTTAGCCCATCTTGACCCAACTCATCTTAAACAGGGTTGGGCAATGACCCATTTAATGAGTCAGCACATCTTGACCGGCCCAAATACAGCTCAAACAACTCATATGCTACCCTAGTTACTTTACAGCTTGGGATGAAATGCGGTGAAAATCTTGGAATCTCAGGTTTAAAGTCGAAAGCAAAAATAATACTCCCTCTAGTTCACAATAAGTGACTAGTTTCCTTTTTTATTTTGGTTCAAAATAAGTGTCCAGTTATGTAATCAAGAAAGAATTCAATTTGTTTTTTACAAAATAACCCCTGTGTACATATCCCTAAAAAGATTTCTTACTCCTCACATTAAATGTTTAATTATGAGTAGTTTAGCCATACTAGGTATTTTTGTATAAAATTTAGTATTTTCTTAATGGGTGTGCTAAAAGCAAATTGGTCACGAGTAGATAATATCCTCCCATTTGTCAAGGTTTAGTAGATAAAGTTATTCGGTATTTATAATGATGAGATATAATAGATACCTAGTAAAATTAATTAAAGTACGTGCAAGCTAATAATTCGAACATCTCGATTACAAAAAAAAAAGTACCTATAACCTCATTTAGGCCGTGGGATACACTAAAGCAAACTCAGAATTTATGGTGGGGTACTAAATCCAATAATGTAATACTGTTTGTCAAATTTTTAACATTATTGGTATGGCATCTAAGTACTATTAGACTTTAATTTACAATAAATAGAACCTTTTATCTTTCGTAGAAGGGAAAAAGAACTAAAGCAGAGTGTCTGACTTATGTCATTACAACTTCAAAATCTATCACCAAAAATTATGGTAAGATAGATATGACTCTTTAGGTCTTAATCAGAGGTTTTATATTCGAGTTTTAGGAGTAAAAATTCATGGTAGGGAATGGTCTCGCCTTTAATGGGCCTTACATAATATAAGTATGGATTAATCATGTTAATATGAGTACCGAACACCAGATGAGGAATTAAAAAAACTTTTGATAGCTAATATAATATACGAAGATAAAAATATAGTGTTCAATTATAGGATGGTCACAACAATTTGAGCATAAAATATACTATGTACAATAGTGTATAGTATTATACATCTAGATTGTGACTCTCAGACATATCAAAGTTCAATTCGTACGAGGACCCCATTGAAGGCATATATAACGAATGAAATGTTTTGTTCCCTTAATAATTGTAAACTCTTGATTATGGAAAAGTAATGACTTTCAAATTTGTGGACGGTGTTATTTTAACACCTTTTTTAGTAGCATTATTACTATTAATAAATGTTACTCCATATTCCAATATTGAACGTAGAGACGTCTCAAACTCTGTCTAAAAGGGATTTGAGAGAGTTCACAAGTCCATGTCTTCTTCAATATTTTATTTTCATATTGTTTATACATTGATATTACTCACAAATAGGTGAAACTGCAGTATCTTTCATTATGAATTAGCTATATAATATATAAAATTACACAGATATAGGAAGATATTTACAATCCCAAAAAATATGCTAGTACAATCCTAGAGAATATGCTAATTGATTTACAATTAAGATGATACCTATTAATTGATTACAAGACCTACTCCATAAAAGGAAAGTCAATCAATTTTCATAACTCACTCTAACACTATCCCTCAAGATGGAGCATAAATATCACGCATGCTCATCTTGACCAGTGAGTTATTAAAAGCTTGTCGGGAAACAACTTTAGTGAGGACATTGGATAGCTGCTCTAAGGTCTTCATATACGGAACCTCAATTGTTTTATCCTCAAATTTCTCATATATGAAATTACGATCAATCTCCACATGTTTAGTATGATCATGTTGAACTGAGCTTTCTGCAATTTTAATTGCTGACCGATTGTCGCAAAATAACTTCATAGGTCCGTCAAGCAAATCAAGCTCCCCCATAAAGCATTTCAACCATAATAGTTCTTGAATATTTTTGACTATTGCCATGTTCAGCTTCTGCACTAGACAATGAGACAACCTTTTGTGTTTACTCTTCCAAGTAATCAGGTTTCCTCAAATGAAAGTGAAATACCCAGTTGTTGAACGTCGTCTTTCTCCTCTTTCACCCTAGTCCAAATCACAATAACCCATAATTTTTGTATAGTTATACTTAGAGAACATGAGGTCTCTTCCTGGTGTTGACTTCAAGTACCACAAGATTTTAATAACTACATTCATATGAACTTCCCTCGTATTATGCATGAAGCGACTTCCCACACTGACCGCATAAGCAATATTTGGTCATGTGTGTGACAAGTATATCAAGTGTTCACTAGTCTATGATATCTTCCTTTATTAGTAGGAACTTGATCAAAGAGTTTCTCCAAGCTATGATTTTGTTCAATTGATGTATCGATAGGTTGACAACCTAACATACCAACTTCATTTAACAAATCAAAAGCATATTTTGCGTTGAAATAAGAAAAATCATTGTTTGGATCTAATAACTTCAATACCCAAGAAATACTTTAATCCACCCAAATCTTTCATATCGAATTTCGCAGATAATTAATTTTTCAATTTTGCCATCTCATCTACGTCATCACCAGTAACAATCATGTCATCAACATAGATGATAAGAATAGTTATCTTACTATTTTGTCTCTTCAAAAAAAAGGTGTGATCCGCATTGCTCTGAGTGTAGCCATTATTTTTTCATTGCTAGTTTGAATCGATGCAAAACCTTAAACTGCCATCATGCTTCTTCTGAAACAGAACCGGCCCCCCTCCCGTTTGGAGAATGACCCCTTATGGCATGACTTAGTCAGTTATTCTCGCAGTTAAGATAAGATTCGGACCGGGCGAGCGGAGCGAGAGCAAAGCAAGCTCTAGTGGTGTGAGTCTATTTACCTTTACAATATTTCGGAATGTATCATGGCTCTATCTATTCATTAAAAAAAAAAAGAGTTCTGCATCTCGGGTGAACAAATAGGCGTGGGGAAGAGTGAGAGGGGGGAGCTACGAGCCCTCTCTCGTTGTTGTTCCCGGACCACCCATCTCTTCCTTCCCCTTCGCCCGGCCCGGTGAGATCAGATTTATAGAACGAAGTCCATTTGATGTCCCCCCCCCCTCCTCCTTCCTCCGTTAGTTTAGCTGCAACGGCCGCAGACGCAGGATCTTCCATGTCATGCTCTAGGAGATTGTTTCAAATCGTACAATGCCTTCTTTAATTTGCACACCAAATTTGTATGGATAGAAGTGTCATAACTATGAGGTATGCTCATATAAATTTCTTCAGATAGATCTCTATATAAAAAGGCATTATTCACATCATATTGCTGCAACGTCCAATAAAGATTAGCAGCTATAGATAACAGAACACAAACATTATTTAACTTTGCCACAGGCGCATAAGTCTCATGTTAATCAATACCATAAGTTTGTGTATAGGCACGTGCAACTAGCCTTTCTTTGAGCGATCTATTGAACCATCCGGTTTGTGCTTCACTGAAAAAATTCATTTGCATCCGACGGGTTTCTTTCCTTATGGTAAAGATACGATATCCCATGTTTGATTTTCTCTAGTGCTCGCATCTTCGCATTCTTGGATTCTGCCTATTTAGGATCACCCAATTCTTCTTCAAACCTTGTTGGGATTTTAAAAGATGACATTTGATTCATGAAGCCTTGGATAGCACTTGGTAAGTGTCTACTAGAAACTTAATGAGTAATAGGATATTTGACTTTCTTTGAATTATTATGGAGTATCTCTCTGGTGCTTTACCTCGACTGGTCCGAGGAGGTAACTGATCCATGTTATTATCACTAAAAATCACTGGTGTAGTTTTATCAACTAAATTACTAGTATTTTCCTCAAAATTAATACATACCTCAGAAACATAATCAACATGAGGATCATTGGTGGGTACTATAGATACCGAAGAGAGGGGCTCTTCACTTTCTTGTTGTACTGCTTGATCAAGAGTACCATGATTTGGAGTTGTTGAGACAATCTCTGTATTATCTGAAATTGTACGATTATTATCAGGCAATAACACCATCCAATTCTGCTCTTCAACTATATTCTTCCCCTAAAGAGAAGAATTAGATATTTCCTGAGAGAAATACATCTCAGTTTCAGAAAAAGTAACATCCATAGTCACGCACAATCTTCTGGTAGGAGGATGATAATATTTGTAACCTTTTTAATGAGGCAAATACCCAAGAAAGACACATCGTAATGCACATGGATCAAGTTTGGTACGTTGATGTTGAGAAATGAAAAAAAAACAACACACCCAAAAACATGGGGTTCCAAGTTTATTAGATATGATGTTAACCAAATTGGAGAGATAACTTAAGGGAGTCTGAAAGTGGACAACACCACTAGGCACACAGTTTATTAAATAAACAACATGCAAAATAGCATCCCCTATGATACAGGTTGCATATGAGCATCAAGCTAACATACACGCGTGACTTCCAATATATGTCAATTTTTTTATCTCTGCCACATCATTTTAATGAGATGTAAACGAGCATGTTGTTTCTTGAATGATGCCATAATTTTGAAGATAAGCCTGCAAAACTTGATTATTTATTCTTCATTATATAAAGACATGTTGTACGACTACAATCATCAACAAAGATTACAAACCAACAAGAGAAAGTAGAAATTGAAGAAGGACCTCACACATCGGAGTGAATTAATGCAAAAGGTTCAGTCACCTTACTAGTACTCAAAGAATAAGTGGTGCGATGCCTTTTATCTAATACAGATATATCACAATGAAATAAGAGATATTCCAATCCAAAAGCAATGTTGGAAATAAGTGTTTAATGTAGCCAAAAGAAGCATGACCAAATCTTTGATGCCACATCCATATTTAATGTCATTTAGCGGAAGAGGAACCCTGACTAGTTAGAGCAATACCACGACATATATCGTCTACATAATAAAGTTCCCCTCTTGTAGTACCACGTCCAATAATCTCCTTGTTATTGAGGTCCTAAAAAATGCAAATATTGGGATACATAATACTAGACAGTTAATTGTTGAGTTACTTGAGACATAGATAAGAGATTATTTGATAGTAAATGAAAAAATAATGTATGCTCTAAAGAAAAGTAGGGCGTCAAAACAACAGTTCCAGTACTAGTAACTGAAGATGATACACCATTTGCATTGGGGACATGTGAACAATGTGGTATTTAGGAGCCTGTATGAGAGACTGATCAAAGGTCATGTGATCAGTGGCTCTGGAATCAATAATCCATCCCGTTTTTTCATCCGAATCTGTATTTATGAGAGCTGATCCAATATTACCGATGATGCAGTTCCAACAGTTGGTAGTAAAGTGATAGATGAAACCATTGCGGCAGTTTTTTCCTCATTCTTTTCACCATTCTTTCGATTGTGTCGCTCCCGAGACTTCTTTTCATTTAAACCATCCCACCAATCTGGATGTCCATGCAATTCAAAATAATTTTCTATGCCATATTTAGGATTTCCACAATGAGTACAACCCTTTTCACCATTGTTGCGAGTTCTGAGATGATAATTTTGATTGTGGATCAAGAAAGTTTTTTCTACCATAGCCATACTGAGATCTATTGTCACGGCCCAAAAATCTCTCCGAAGGAGTTGTGATGGAACCTAGTCTCTAAACTAGGTAAGCCTAACATTAATAGAAATAACATTGATATTCACTAACTTCAAATTAGGTAACTCTGAACAATTACAATTTCCAAAACCAGTAGTACAAGTCATAAGCCTTTCTATGAGTGGTTGTACAAAATGAATACATCACTGTTCCAGAACAAAAGGAAACAATGGAAATAAGTACATAGAAGGTGACTCCGAGACCCGCGATCGCAGCAGCACATTTACCATGAGTCTCCACAACAATGATTCGCACAACTACTAACGATCAAATACCTGGATCTCTACCAAAATGTACAGAAGTGTAGTATGAGCACACCACATCGGTACCCAGTAAGTATCGAGACTAACCTCAGAGGAGTAGTGACGAGGAACAATCAAGACACCTACTGGTCAAGTAGATTGAACATGATATGATAATAAACTACCAAAATAAAGATAATAAAGTAATGTCAATAGCAGGGAGAGATCAAACTACAAACAATAGAGACAATAAAAGGAAAACACGGATGGTAACGAAAGATAACCAAGTAAATTAACACCAACATGGCTGGAACACAGACAAGTAAAAAATGTGCTCAAATGAAGAAGGCGATGTTAACTCAATCAATCACACCATTTCTAATACACAATCCCGACCATCTCAATCCTCGGTGTCTCATATCATAAATCTCAATTTCCAAACTCTTAGCACACGTGGCATCTTGTGCCCACATATTTCTATCTCACTTTGCACAGCAAAATCTACGTACTACCCAGAACATAATGTCCGCAACCAATGCAATTAAGACATCCAAGGAGTCTCATTTATATAACATAAAATAAAATTTTAGTTTCTAAACCAATTAGAAAATAAGCGAGAAAAGAGGAAGTTATTTTTTTGAAATCATTTGAATGAATAAAATACCCTTTTCAAATAAAAAACAATATCAAATAAACTATTGCCTTTAATAAAGGATTTATTAAATTAAAACTTAATAGATATTCCTTTTTATGTAAGATCAAATCTCAAACGGGTTAAAGGAAATTTAATTGAGAAACTAATGAAAATAAGATATAATATATATATATATATATATATATATATATATACACACGGCGAGTTCAAATTTAAAAGGTCATACAAAATAGCGTAATACTAATTCCTTTATTTTAAATCACTATACTAACAACTTAGCAGGACAGGAGGAAATGATTCAACGTAGTAAACTTACTTTGAAAAATAATTCACCAGAGTAATAGTTTCAGAAAAAGAATTCAAGGAACAATGGCAAGTCAATAACTCAATGTCAATAACTCGATCCACAAAGCTCAGTGGAACCCGAAATATAAATTATCAAAGTCTTGTACGAATGAACTAGGGTCTTATCAGTATCCAACTATAACCAATCCCTAAGTGAAATGTAAAACTACCGAATAATTTGCACAGTCAGAAAGGAACGCATAAGTACATATATTGATGCGGCGTGCATCCCGATCTCACCAATCCTCCCTTATTCCTCCTTAACAATTACATTAACAGTAAATGATATATATATATATATATATATATATATATATATATATATGTTGCGGCGTGAAACCCGATCCCACCTGTCCACCCTTATTACTCCTGTTGCTCGGCAACCGGCACTCGGCACTCGCACTCGCACTCAATAGGTACCTGCGCTCACTGGGGGTGTACAGACTCCGGAGGGGCTCCTACAGCCCAAGCGCTATATCACTGTGAATCTAAAGCCATTACCTTTACCTTTCTGATACTGATGTGCAGAATCCATGATAATGTAGAAATGCCATAAGTATTGACACCCTCCAACGTAAATCTCAACACAGAATCACCACGCAGGACCCAAGCATAAAACCATACCGCAGGAAATCTCTTCAGGGTAAGTATTTTGAATGTGGCGCTTTCGTGGATATTTGAGAGAGTTTTCACCATTGTTGTGAGTTTTGAGATGATAATTTTGATTGAGGATCAAGGAAGTTTTTGCTACCATAGACATACTGAGATCTATCATATTGTTTAGCATTGTATTCCTCCGTTGTTCTTCACGTCAAACCATAGCAAAAACAGATTCTCGATTGGGAAGAGGACTTGTGTGAAGAATATCACTTCGGACACGATCATAGACATCATCTAAACCAGCCAAAAAAATCTAAATGTGTTCTTCCTCAATCTATTTCTGTCGAGCATAAATAACATCAGGTTGTGTGAAAGAAATTGGCTTTAAATGATCTAGTTCCTGCCATATTTGCGCAAAAGGAATGGCAACAGGTTCTGGTACAAGATTGGTGTTCTTAGATGAGTCACCCATGGTAGAATAAGGATAAAAAGATGATGATAATCAGATAAGCAACTGTTGCTCTGATACCAACTCACAAATGGGTGAAACCTTAGTATCTTTCATTATGAATCATCTATAAAATATATAGAGTTACACAAATATGGGAAGATATTTACAATCCCAAATAACATGCTAGTACAATCCTAGAGAATACGCTAATTGATTTATAATTGAGATGACGCCTATTAATTTATAACAAGATCGACTCTATAAAAGGAAAGTCAATCAATTTTCACAACTTACTCTAACAATATCAACTCAGTGAAGTATTCATTCATCCTTAACCAACAGTTTCAAATTCGAGTTCTAGGTATGAAGTCATTTTCTTAGGAAGCAATGCGAAACTTTTTGACTCAAATTCAAATTTAATAGGGTCCCAATACGAGTACCGAATAGCAGGTGAGAAACCTGTGTACGGGTAAAATCTGGGGTAATGTCTACCCCAATTCCCTGATGAGAAAACAGAAGAAGAGGAATGATGCACGAGATTGTGATCGAGGATAGAAACCCCTCGTATCGAGATCCATAAAAAGTGAATGATGTGCTCATCATCGGGTAGCATAAAGCGACGCGCCCAGAACGAGTTCCAAGACCTCAGGAGACATGACAAACGGTTACACACGACGGATAGAGGGTCGTGATATTCGCATCTAACAGGATATCATGGCGTAGATCTCACTCGATATCGGTTATGGATCAGTAATTAACGAAAGAGGAAGATTTTTACCTTTTTTTAAACTTATACTAGGGATGAAACTCCCCTACTATATAAAGGGGAAGTTTTTCTTTCATAAGACATATTGTAACACGCAAATCAAAGCAATTCACGTTTATTTTTCTGCTTTCTAGCTACTGCTAAAGTTGTTATTTAAATGTTATGTTCTTCATTCGCAACTGGACACGAACCAAGGGTCCAATTGAGGACGAGGTTACTGTTGAACCTAGGTTCGGGCTAGGCCATAACTTACAGCTGGTTTGACCGTTTATTTTGTCTTTAACTCATTTATCTAATATTTTTCACTATTTGTGTTGAATCAAACCACATATTCTTAAAACTGCGAACAAATTTAATTGTTACCCGATTTAGGGGTAAACAAAACCAAAAAAACTTAATGAAATACGTAAGATGAAAAATTGTTGTCACTGCTCTCTCTACCTACTTCCCCCCTTTGGCTAACATCATTGTTCACAACCCCCACTCTATTTTTCTCTATGATAAATATTCTTTTGTCTCTTTATATAGACTATATCTATCGTTAGTGTGCTTGTGGTCCTATGAATATTTATGTTAACACATCTTCTTCTGATTGGTTCCTCTTGTATCGTCGTTAGTCATTTTACATGACATCTCCAGTTTTCTCTTTGATTGGTCAGTTTGCTCAAATCTTACCAAACATAACTTTCACGTATTTTTGTTTAAAAAGGAAAAATGAAAAGATAAAGAGATGTAGCTATAGAGGTTGGATTCTTGGAAATAGTGTTGTTTCCAACTAATCCTATCTTCATATTGGGAAAGAGACAAGATTTTCAAGAGGGAAAAGTGCAAGTTGGTTTATTATAATGGAATATCTATAGATTTGGTTTACTCGAAAATATCATATGATTTTAAGAGTGACCTATTTTAACGACATGAATAGTTTCACCACTAATTAACATCCCACAATATTCGTGTTATATAGGAACTTTCAGAAAGCACTATAATTGCATAACTAGTTACATATCGGAGCTATCGCTTTAGTATTACCATTCATAGCAAATCTTCTCTTTGTCATGAGTCTGTATTCACTGTATTCGTTCGCAACAAATACAATTTGCTTCGACCCTATTCATTCGCGCAACTAATACAATCTACATCAATTGTATTCGTTCACGTAATAAATACAATCAAAACGAAATACAAAAAAATAGGGGTTCATACAAACATACAAACAATAAAAATACATTGTAGAGTACATGATATAACTAATTTATACACTATATTTATGTTCGGACAAATTCTCTTACTTTGAAATTTCCCACAGTGATCCGAGTCGTCTTCTCCATTTGAGATTTAAGATTCTATTCTTTTCACAAATCTGAGTCTTCTTCACATATATGAGTCATCTTATCCATTGGTACAGTTTTTTCCGTCAAAACTATATTTATTGATACAAACTTATGTGCGAATAAATA
Source organism: Nicotiana undulata (assembly GCA_005239495.1). Classification (NCBI taxonomy): domain Eukaryota; kingdom Viridiplantae; phylum Streptophyta; class Magnoliopsida; order Solanales; family Solanaceae; genus Nicotiana; species Nicotiana undulata. Next base: position 41,853 of record ML286154.1, read on the forward strand.
CAATTGATACAAATTTATGTGCGAATAAATACAATTGATACAACTTGTATACAGTGTATATAATGTAGAGAAATTTTTATAAACCACTATAGTTTAGAGTCAAATAACTATAGTTTGCTATCTTTCATAGCTACTATTCAATTGTTACTAACTTGTATCGCTTGTATTCAAACGAGCAACGAATATATTCTATGTCAACTGTATTCATTTGCGCAACAAATTAACCGAGGGAAAATACAAGGGTGTATACAAAGGTACAACTTATATTGATTGTATTTGTTCGCGCATCGAATTCAACTAACGCGAAATACAGAAATACAAAAAAATAAAATCTTCTTGTAAAGAATCGAATTCAAGACCTTCGCTAAATAAGCAAGCGCTCTAAGCAACTAAGCTACAAGAGCTTGTTGCTCTCTTATTTCAGTTCAAAACATTTAATCTCTTATTTCATGAATTTACTATAAAATTCAAATATAACTACGAATAGTAAATTTGCATAAAGTAATTACAAATGATAAATATAATGTAAACGTTTGATGTGCCACTTAATTTTCCCTTCTTAATGAGATGTACGTCGGCAGTAACCACCAAAAAAGGAAGGGAAGAAAAGCTACTTGACTTATGGCATAATTTACAAATTACTGATCTCATTGGTATCGTGTGAAATATAATCCATTAGGCCTTTATTGTGCAGTCGATAAATATTGTGTGATATTCGAAAGACTTTCTTAGTTGAGATAGAAAAGAGTTTGAACCTTTTTCCCCTTTAATTTATTTTTAGCCATGGCCGACTAGTATGCTTGTGTCTCAAGGTGACGTATATATTTTTATAATAAATTATCAACCCAAAAATTGGTGTAACATAGTGGAAAAATTTATAATTGATGTGAGCAACTTATTATTAAGTCATATTTTACGACGTGTTATGCAACTTAATTCTAAAACTATATATTTTAACTAAAAACATGAAAGAGAAAGGGAAAATGAAAATACCAACTGACCCATAAAATTAAAAAGAGGAAAGTAATTAACAGAGTGCATGGAAATAGCCTTGAAAGGGACTAAAGTTGAGTTTGACTGTTTTGCATCGATCCAAATAATATTCCTTATTCTAAAACTTTTTTTAATTATGTATTAATCACTTTCATGCAACTGAGCCTACAAAAATATTGTGCTAATTAGCTGGTTTGATTGCTACACATATATCTAAACTATAACGTGTTTCTTTTTTAAAGGAAAAAATCGATTTTGTAAATGTTATTTAAAAAATTATTTAAAAAAGGGAGGAAAGGTAATCCAAATTAACAAATAAACCAAATACATAGTCAAATTTATGGATGGGTAAAACTGTAAGACTGTAACAAATAAAACCAAACTTTGCTTATTTAATTTTCTTGTTTTTTCGATTTAAGAAAAAAAAAGTTATGTGAAGTGATAGTTAGAGGAAATTCAAGAAAAGATATTTCTTTCGAAATGATTGAAAACAAATTAAAAAGAAGACAAAATGGTTTTGGTTTTGGTTATCGTTTTCCCCCTTTTCCACCTTTTCCTTTGACGTAACAGCTTACATGAACATTACCAGTTTCACAACTAGATTACAGCTTCTGATATTGACAAGGTGTTCTAATTATACATAAAACCAAAAGAAAACTAGAAGCAAAAGATTTGAATTCAATCGTCTAAAGTGAGCAACAGCTGTGTCATTGTTAAGTCTATGATCTTGACGACCGACAGATCTAGGATTTTGTGCAAGCGGATTCAATCTTAGAAGTATAAAACTTTAGTCGTAAAATAGTGTTGTCAAGTGAGTTCAAATAAAATATTTATACAAAATTTACGCAATTTTAATCATAATTTATACATATACTCAATTTTTTTTTGATAAAGCGAGTTCAGTTAAACCCGCTTGCCACCACGTATGTCCGCCACTAATCTTGACCGGGAGGCGAATGCAGGTTACAGTACCGGGTTCAAATTTAGTAGGCGTTTGGCCATACATTTCAAATTCTTTTTTGGAATTTGGAATTTCAATTGAAGATGAAGTTTGTGTTTGGTTATAATATTTACAACATATTTGGATGCAGTTTTTTTAAAATCATGAAATATGATTTATACCCCACAACTTATAAAATATATCAAAACCACCCCAATTTTATTATCCTACTTGAAATAAACAATCAAAATGTTATTGTTCAATATAGAAGATGCAAAATCAATATCACATTTTCTAATTCTACTAATACACAGAATTTTGTAGGCAGAATTTTGAATACACAGAATTTTGAATATAGGTCCATTTCTCTGTGTATTCAAAATTCTCTGTCTAATAGGAATTTCTAATAGGAATTTAATAGGAAAATTCCTTCAAAATTCCTTCTAATAGGAATACACAGAGAAAATGTCTAATCAAGAATTCAACAAAAACTACCTATTTTAAAAGATAAAATAAAAATAAAAGATAGATTAATTGACTACTTGCATCATCAAGAATTTTAAAAAACCTGCGCGTTTTGTGTTTCTGTGGGTAGTTATAAGTTAATAGTTGTTGGGGTCATTTTATAAATTTTAAATGTATAGGGTAAATTTCTAAAATTAAAAACTAGTGAAGATGCATTTTCAAGTGAAATTGGAAAAAAGGTGTTGAATTTGATAACCAAACATTGTTTTCAAATTTTTTTTTGGAAAAAAGTAAAAAATTTGTATGTCCAAACGGGCTCTTAATATTTTTGACGAAAAAATAAATTTGTCGATAAAAATTCCACTAAAATTGTAATAGATAATAGATATGAACTCATAATTCTAAGATATTGAGATAATTGCAATGTCTGCATACCATGGCACTTCCTCAAGGCTTGTGGCGAGTAGCTGCTCGTCTGGAAAGGTTTCCAGAATATCCTCTACCTCAACTGATTTTCAGCTCCTTCCAATCGAGATAAGTGATCAGCGACTTGGTTTTCCGTGCCCTTACGGTCACAAATTTCAAAGTCGAACTCTTGCAGTAGCAGCACCAACGAATCATGCGTGATTTGGACTATTTCTTTTCGATCAGGTACCTGAGAGCAGCATGATCAGTATATACAATTACCTTTGAGCCAATCAGGTAGGATCTGAACTTGTCAAACGCGAACACCACATCCATCATCTCCTTCTCAGCCACAGTGTAGTTCAGCTGCGCTCCACTCAACGTTCTACTTGTGTAGTAAATTGGGTGCATTATCTTGTCTTTCCGCTGTCCTATCACTGCTCCCACTGCGTAGTGTCACGACCCAAATTCCCACCTTTTAGGCCGTGACTGCGCCTAACGTTGAACCCGCTAGGCCAGCCAACGTATATCTTGCAATAGTCACTTATAATCATTTAACACGAAATAAAATGTTAATTCGTCACTTTCAACCAATTCCCAACAGAATCCTGTAAGCATTGCTTAGTAAAAATAACAAAACTTTAAAAATGCGGAGAATAAAGACATGACAAACATGAAATAACGTAAAACTTCCCAAAAACCGGGGTGTCACAATCTCACGGACTAGCTACTGGAATACTAAATACAAGTCT
>ML286157.1:0-20590 GCA_005239495.1 Nicotiana undulata
TCCGCACCTGCGACCTCTGGATCGCAAGTGCGGACTCGCACCTGCGGGAAAAAGGTCGCTCATGTGGAAAAAGGCCTGGGCACTGGGGGAAATTCTCGCACCTGCGGACTTTGGATCGCAGGTGCGGACTCGCACCTGCAGTTGGCCTGGGCCCTGGGGGAGTCGCGCCTGCGGGCTTTTGTCCGCGCCTGCGGAGCCGCGCCTGCGAGAAGAGGGTTCGCCCCTGCGGATGGAGCCGCACCTGCGAAGGGGTGGCCGCTGGTGCGAGCCTCGCGCCTGCGGCTCATGGACCGCAGGTGCGGTCACACCAGCAAATTCCCACCAGCAGTTCAATTGCTGGTTTTTGACCCCGTTCAAGGTCCGGGAGACCCCTGGACACACCCGAGCCCTCGACAAATTATACCAACGAGTCCCAAATCACAATACGGACTCGCTCGAGCTCCCAGAACACTAAAAACATCATTCAAACCAAGAATCACTCTCCAAAACCCCTTAGATCAAACTTANTTGCGGACAAGTCATAAACGACTATACGAAACTATTTCCAGTTGCGGAATTCCATTCGGACCATGATATCATGAGGTCCAATTCCAGGTTGAATTCTAAATCACATGAAATCCTGAATTCCAATTCAGGTGCCGAAATACTCCCGGGTCATTAGAAACACGAGGCGAACACACTCCCAAGTCCGAAATCATCATCCGGAGCTACTGGAGCTGTCAGAACTCGATTCCGAGGTCGTTTGCTCAAAATGCTGCTCGGAACCAAAATTAGCCAAATAGGCTAGCCTTTAGGAACCAAGTGTTCCTGAACTGGCCAAATCACTTCCGAATCTCGAACTACCTACCCACACAAGTCATAAGGCATGAGTAGTCGCTATGAAAAGATTCATTCACGGGAACAGAGTCCCAACACACAAAATGACCGTTTGGGTCGTTACAATGGGTATTTTGGAGACCAATGGGGTCGATTTTGCGGCTTTTCAGATGGCTGGTTCTGCCAAGAAGTGGTGGAGAGATTATTTGTTGACTAGGCAGTGGGATCACCTGCTCTGAGTTGGGATCAATTTTCTCATCTCTTTTTGGAGAAGTTCTTACCTGTCATTACTCGAGAGGATAAGCGTCGTCAGTTTGAGCGACTACAGCAGGGCAACATGACTCATTTTGTGGATCTGGATAGACATGCTGTTCTTATATTGCCCACAGGGAGGGAGAGAGTCAGACGGTTTATTGATGGCCTTGCTTAGCCCATCAGGTTGCAGATGGCCAAGGAAATAGGGTCCGAGATTTCTCTTCAGGATGCAGCTAATATAGCTAGGAGGGTTGAGTCAGTTCTTGGGATGGGGGGTCAGGGGTCAGACAAGAGACCTCGCCATTCCAGTGTTTTCAGTGGTGCCTCATCTGGAGGCGGGACTTCATTTAGTAGAGGACATTTATCCAGGCCATTCCATTCAACGTTGCAGGTTTCACATGGTACTTCAGGGGGTGGTTTTTATGTACCTCCTTCTGCTCAGCCAGTCTATAGTGCTCCTTCAGCTCCTATTAGAGCACCTTCTCTACAGAGTTATTATCGTGGTCAGCCGGTTCGTCAGAGTCAGTCCTCATATCAGGAGGGATGTTTTGAGTGTGGTGAATATGGGCATGTTCAGAGAGCTTGTCTGAGATTTCTGAGTAGTCAACATCAGTACCAGGGTTCTCGTGCCATAGTTCCGGCACCAGCTGCAGTACCACCTACCCAGCCAGCAAGGGGTAGGGGTCAGGCAATCGGAGGTAGAGGCCAGAATGTTAGAGGTAGAGGTCCTCCCAGAGGTGTGGTTCAGGGTGGTGGGGCTCAACCCCGACTATATATTTTTCCATCTAGGCCTGAGACAGAATCCTCCGATGCTGTTATTACAGGTATCATCTCAGTTTGTGGTAGAGCTGCTTCCATTTTGTTTGATCCGGGGTCTACTTATTCATATGTTTCCTCCTATTTTGCCTCGTATTTGAATGTGCCCCGTGATCCCCTGAGTGTTCCTGTTTATGTGTCTACACCGGTGGGGGATGCTATTGTGGTAGATCGAGTGTATCATTCGTGCGTGGTAGTCATTAAAGGTCTTGAAACTAGTGTTGATCTTTTACTTCTAGACATGGTTGGCTTTGATATTATATTGGGCACGGATTGGTTGTCGCCCTATTATGCCATTTTAGACTATCACGCCAAGACGGTTACTTTAGCCTTACTAGGGTTGCCTCGCTTAGAATGGAAAGGGACTCCTGGTCATCCTCCCAGCCGGGTAATCTCATATGCTAAGGCTCGTCGCATGGTGGAGAAGGGGTGTTTGGCTTATTTGGCTCGTACTCGTGATTCTGATGCTCAGGTATCTTCTATAGAGTCAGTTCCTATCGTGCGTGAGTTTCCTGAGGTATTCCTTATAGACCTGCCGGGTATGCCGCCCGACAGGGATATTGATTTCTGTATTGATGTGGCTCCGGGAACTCAACCCATTTCCATTCCTCCATATCGGATGGTCCCACCAGAATTGAAAGAATTGAAAGAACAATTACAAGATTTGCTAGATAAGGGTTTCATAAGACCCAGTGTCTCGCCTTGGGGTGCACTGGTTTTGTTTGTAAAGAAGAAAGATGGGTCAATGAGAATGTGCATAGACTACAGGCAGCTGAATAAAGTTATTGTCAAGAATAAATATCCATTGCCAAGGATTGATGACCTATTTGATCAGCTTCACGGTTCTAGAGTGTTTTCGAAAATTGATTAGAGGCCAGGATACCATCAGCTGAAGATTAGGGCGTCCGATATCCCAAAGACAGCCTTTCGTACGCGGTATGGGCACTATGAATTTTTGGTTATGTCTTTTGGGCTGACTAATGCTCCAGCGGCCTTTATGGACTTAATGAATCGGGTTTTCAAACCACATCTGGACTCTTTGTGATTGTGTTCATTGATGACATTCTTATATATTCCCGCAGTCAGGAAGAGCAGAGCAGCATCTTCGTATAGCACTCCAGACTTTGAGGGATAATCAGTTGTATGCTAAGTTTTCTAAATGTGAGTTCTGGTTAGATTCAGTGGCTTTTTTGGGTCATATCGTATCAGCTGAGGCTATTCAGGTTGATCCTAAGAAGATAGAGGCAGTCAAGAACTGGCCTAGACCCACCACAGCCACGGAGATTAGGAGTTTCTTGGGTTTGGCCGGTTACTACCGTCGTTTTGTGGAGGGGTTTTCATCCATAGCAGCCCCAATGACTAAATTTACTCAGAAAGGTGCCCCATTTACATGGTCAGAGGAGTGCGAGGTGAGCTTTCAGAAGCTCAAGACAGCCTTGACCTCAGCATCGGTGTTGGTGTTACCATCAGATTCGGGTTCTTTCACGGTGTATTGTGATGCTTCTCGAGTTAGACTTGGAGCAGTGTTGATGCAGGATGGCATGTTGATTGCGTATGCGTCTCGTCAGTTGAAAGTCCATGAGAAGAATTACCCTGTTCATGATTTAGAGTTGGCAGCTATTGTACATGCTTTGAAAATTTGGAGGCATTATCTTTATGGCGTTCTGTGTGAGATTTTTACTGACCATCGCAGCCTCTAGTACTTATTCAAGCAAAAAGATCTAAATTTGAGGCAGCGGAGATGGTAAGAGTTGTTAAAAGATTATGATGTCACTATATTGTACCACCCGGGGAAGGCCAATGTGGTGGCCGATGCATTGAGTAGAAAGGCGGTGAGTATGGGAAGTCTTGCGTATATCCCAGTTGGCAAGAGACCGTCGTCTTCAGACATTCAGACTTTGGCTAATCAGTTCGTGAGGTTAGATATTTCTCCCAGCAGTGTCCTAGCTTATATTGTCACTCGGTCTTCTCTAATTGATCGTATCCGAGAGCGGCAGGATGATGACCCACATTTGGCGGTCCTTAGAGACACGGTTCGGCACGGTGATGCCAAGCAGGTTACAGTTAGAGATGATAGAGTTTTGAGGATGCAAGGTAGGTTGTGTGTGCCTAATGTTGATGGACTCCGTGAATTGATCCTTGAGGAGGCTCACAGCTCCAAGTATTCTATTCACCCAGGTGCAGCAAAAATGTACCAAGATTTGAAACAGCATTATTGGTGGAGAAGGATGAAAAAGGACATTGTGGCTTATGTGGCTCGTTGCTTAAATTGTCAGCAGGTAAAATATGAGCATCAGAGACCTAGTGGTTTGATTCAGCAGATAGAGATTCCTGAGTGGAAGTGGGAGCGTATCACTATGGACTTCGTTGTTGGGCTCCCACGGACTCAGAGGAAATTCGATGCGGTTTGGGTTATTGTGGATAGGCTGACTAAGTCAGCACACTTCATTCCAGTGGCTAGTACTTATACTTCAGAGCGGTTGGCTGAGTTGTATATTCGGGAGATTGTTCGCCTTCATGGGGTGCCCGTGTCTATCATTTCTAATCGGGGTATGCAGTTTACTTCACACTTTGGGAGGGCAGTTCAGCGTGAGTTGGGTACCTGAGTGGAGTTGAGTACAACATTTCACCCTCAGACTGACGGACAGTCCGAGCGTACCATTCAGATATTGGAGGACATGCTCCGCGCTTGTGTTATTGACTTTGGAGGTTCATGGGATCAGTTTTTGCCGTTAGCGGAGTTTGCTTATAATAATAGTTATCAGTCGAGCATTTAGATGGCTCCTTATGAGGCGTTATATGGTAGACGGTGCAGATCGCCAGTTGGATGGTTCGAGCAAGGAGAGGCTCGGTTGTTAGGGACTGACTTAATCCAGGAGGCCTTAGATAAGGTCAAGGTTATTCAGGAAAGACTTCGTGAAACTTAGTCTAGGCAAAAGAGTTATGCCGATCGTAAGGTTCGTGATGTAGCATTCATGGTTGGAGAGAGAGTATTGCTTTGTGTGTCACCCATGAAGGGTGTTATGAGGTTCGGGAAGAAGGGAAATTTGAGCCCTAGGTATATCGGGCCGTTTGAGATTCTTGATAAGGTGGGGGAGGTAGCTTACAGACTTGCATTGCCTCCAGGGTTATCCTCGGTTCATCCGGTATTCCATGTGTCTATGCTCCGAAAATATCATGGTGACCCGTCCCACGTGTTAGATTTCAGCTCTGTCCAATTGGACAAAGACTTGACTTATGAGGAGGAGCCGGTAGCTATTTTAGACCGGCAGGTTCGCCAATTGAGATCTGAAAGTTTTCCTCTAGTTCGAGTGCAGTGGAGAGGCCACCCCGTTGAGGCAGCTACTTGGGAGTCTGAGTCAGACATGAAGAGTAGATACCCAAACCTGTTCGCCACTTCAGGTAATTTTCTATATCCATCGAGGATGAACGTGTGTTTTAGAGGTAGAGTTGTGATGACCCAAGGGGTCATTTTATAAAATTAGACTCCGTTCCATGCTTAATAGCCATAAAAAGACAAAAAAATTGAATACCTCGATTTTCGTGCGCAGTCCGGGCGTGAAACCGGAAAGCTTTTACGTGAAAATATGAGAAACAATGATTTTTAGAATTTAAATTTGATAAAAGTTGACTTTGGTCAACATTTTGAGTAAACGGACCCGGATCCGTGTTACCACGATCCTGGGAGGTCCGCAGTAAAATATGAGACTCGGACGTATGCCCAGAAATGAATTCCGAGGTCCCAAGCCTTAGAAATCAATTTTTGAAAGAAATTATTTTGCTGAAATGTTTATGAATTAAAGAAAAGAAATAATATTTAAAATAATTTATATCGGGTCCGTATTTTTATTCTCGATCCCGGTACAGCTTTGTTATGATATTTAAAGGTTAACAGTGAAATTTGGTGAAGAACGGAGTTCGTTTGACGTGATTCGGACACCCGGTTGAGAAATTATGAACTTTAAGAGTTTTTGTTGAAAATAATGAGTTTTGAGGTTTAATTCATAGATTTACATGTTATTTTCATGATTTTATTGCACGAGCAAGTCCGTATGATGTTTTTAGACTTGCGTGCATGATTTGCTTAAGGCCCCGAGGGCTCGGGTGAGTTTCGGATAGGCCACGAGAGGTTTTGAACATGTTAAAAAGTTGCTGGTTTTTCTTTGGTTGGTGACCAGGCATTTCTTCTATGCGATCGCATAGGGAGATCCCCGATCGCATAGGGAGATCCGCGATCGCATAGAGTAAAGGTGGAGGGCCCTATTTTTGTGATACGCAATCGCATAGTTAGGGGTGCGAACGCGAAGGGGGGGGGGGGGGGGGGGGGGAGGTTACCCTACGTGATCGCACCAAGAAGGTCGCGATCGCATAGAGTCAGGGCGGGCTGGGGGCTGGGTAGTCGTTAGGCAGTGCGAACGCAGCCCTAGGCTCGCGATCGCGTAGGGTTGGGATGCTAAGCCTATGCGAACGCAGCCTTAGGCCCGCGATCGCGTAGAACCCATGTTCAGTGTTATTAAAACGAATTAAAAACCGGGCAGAACCCTTTCTTCTCCAGTTTTTTGAAGTTCCAACCCTAAAAACGATTTTTCTTCAACAATCATCATCCCCAATTCATATGTAATCAATTCCAAACCTTGTTATTTCAATTCCTTACTATTTTGCATCACTTTTGAAGCAAAAACAAAGAAATTTCATGGTAAAAATTTAGGATTTGGGTAGAATTAGGGAGTTTTTTAAAAATTGAATTTTTATATCAAATTAAGGTCGGATTTCAAAACTAATAGCATATTTGGGTTCGTGGGCGAATGAGTAAACGTAATTTGGTCAGAACACCAAGTTTAGACCAAGCGGGCCCGGGGTCGGGTTTTCACTTTTTTGAGAAAACTTAGGAAAATTATATTTTTCAATAAAGTTAGTTCCTTTAGCATTAGTTAATGATATTAAGTTAATTTTGATTAGATTCGAGCAAGTTAGAGGTGAATTCAAAAGGAAAAGCAATAATTGAGCAGTGAGAGGCCTACGGAATTGAGGTAAGTGTTTGGTCTAACTTTGACTTGAGGGAATAGGTGTGGTCCTGCGGAACTAATAAAGTTAGTTCCTTTAGCACTTGTTTGTTATGTGAAATGTATGGGTGTGGTGTATAGGTGTGGTGACGAGTATCTATGCATCACCCAAATTGGTGGTTAAACATGATCCCCTTTCCCGTTCCCCACTTATTTGATCTTGTCTTAGTTTTTATATGTTCATTATTGATTCTATGACTATTTGGCCTTGTTGATGGGTTGTTAGATATTGTTGTGACTAATTGGAAAGAGTATTGGTTTTTTGAGCTGGTTTCCTGGTGATACAAACACGGTTGAGAGGTTTGGTATTGTTTTTATGAATTAAATGTATACATTTTGATATTTCTGTTGGTTTCATGGTTGAGAGGTTATGGATAAAGTTATGAGAGAAATGCAGTTTATTATTTATAATTATTGAGACAAAAATATTGTGAAAGGCTTGGCCTTAATCGTGAAAATTACGAATAAATTGATATGATATGTCTGGTGGGAGCGGGTTGCACACCGCAACAAGGAGTGATAAGGGTGGACAGGTGGGATCGGGTTGCACGCCGCAACAAGAGTAATAAGGGTGACAATTTAAGGAGGAGCAATAAGGGAGGACAGGTGGGAGCGTGTTGCACGCCGCAACAAGGAGCGATAAGGGAGGACATTTATATTTTACTGATTCTTAAAGAAAAAGAAAATAAAAGTTTTGAAAAGTTAAATTGCCTATTTTACTACTCTTTAAATATTTCAGTACTATTTTTTTTCATAGTCAGAGTTTGGAACTTTGAAGAGTTATTTGAGAATTGGTTATAGCTGAGTTATTTTATTTTGTTATAGCACTTATTTATCTATTTGTTTAGATTTCTTTCTAGCTTTATTATTTATTGTTGTTATCGATTATATTGTTGAATCCCGACTTAGCCTCGTCACTACTTCGCCGAGGTTAGTCTCGGCACTTACTCAGTACATGGGGTCGGTTGTACTGATACTACACTCTGTGCTCTTTTGCATAGATCCAGGTACTAGTCAACAGTAGAGGATTTCAGGACGACCACCCGATTCATTTGGAGACACGAGGTACATCTGCCGGCGTTCGCAGATTCCGAGGGTCTTCTCCTATTTCTACATACACTATTTTATATTATTCAGAACAGTTACACTATTTCTTTCAGCCATTATTTGTAGTATTCTTTAGTAGTTCGTGGATTGTGACACCAGACCCTGGGGTAGTCCTAGAGTTATTATTATAATTAGTTCGCGGTTTGTTCTATTTAATCGGTCATTATTATTATTCTGTTTTATTGTTGTCGAAAATTATTCTAATTAAGTTCATTTGGAATTTATTTATTTATGCTTAAGTAATTAATTAAGGAAATAAATTATTCAATTTCTAACATTGGCTTGCCTAGAAAGTGGTGGTGTTAGGTGCCATCACGATCAGTAAGGTTGGAAATTTGGGCCGTGACAAATATGAACCGATGTAGGAGTATGACGGGCTAACTCAGCGAACCTGATGGCATATTCTGACACCGTCTTAGTGACCTGACGCAACCGTTCAAACCCTATGCGCCACACATTATGGAGAGTCCGAGAAACAAACTCTTTCAATAGAATTAATGAGAACTGAGTCAAGTAGTTGGTGTTGCATTGGCTGGTCTCCCTCTTCGTATGCATGCCACAAACTCTGGCGGCTAATTTCTTCTTTTACTATGTTGACCCAACACTGCTGAGCTACCCCAAAACCCGCAACCGTGACTTCCACGCTGAGTAGACCCTCTGTAGATTTAAAGTTGTTTATATAACTCCTTTGGTATTGAGGTATATGGTTATTAAGGAGGCAGACATACCACAAGTCCCAGCTTTATCTCTTGTAAAATCTCAGGCCTTATACATTTCGGGAAAAAATCGATATAACACATGACCCCGCAATCTATTCCTTGACAGTGGACTTCTCCACTTGTCACGAAGTCATAGGTCACAATGCTTGATAATCCACAACGTTAAACTTCACAGCTCATATAAATCAACCCCGTTGCTTTCAACTTATTCCCATGTTCTGCAATACTTCAAAGTAGCAGTAAAAAATCATGTGGGTCCTCAAACGATGTACCACTGAAATGGAGTGGAAATAGTTTGGTAAACTTGTCCAACCTCAATAAATGGACTAGTGCGACCTGCAACACTGAAGTAGCTATAAATCATTTTGGAATCTGAACTAGTCCAACATGTACCAACTGAGCTAGAACCTCCGCGTCTAGATCCATTTGAGGCTTTACAATAGGTGTTGATGTTCGAACTTTAGACTGAGCTCTACTTCTGTCTCTTCCCCTAATTGTAGCTGTCATTGGAGCTCCATTTCTTGTCAGGTTGTAGACGCATTGTGTATTGTCGAGATTTGCGAGAGGACAAGAATAGACGAGTTCAATCATTAGTGATAGAATAAATTCGCACGATAGAGTAGAATAGACGTGAAATTGTTCCTAACTTTATAGCCTCTGAGAAATAAGTACAGACAATCGCGCCCTCTTTTTCTATCGCACGGGTTAGGTACGGAGAGATTGGGTTGATGACATTCTGGACAACTCCTTAAAGGAAGTGGTTTAAGGAAGAGTCGCCACCTAACGATTTTTATGGTGCGTTAGGGCACCTAGAGTTGAGAAACTCATGAACTAGTTTGCGTTGCCAGAGATTGGGTAAGGGCTTGAAATTATCCCGAGGGGAATGTATTAGGCACCCCTCAGGATCCACAATTGTGGGTCCCAGCCAATAAGTTTTGTGAATTTGGACGGCGAGCAAGTAACAAATAAAGTTCACTTATGAGGGGATTTAAAACAAGTATGAAACTCTTTAAAGGTTTTTGAATAACATAAACATTTGAAAAGAAGTGTCCTAGGTTTAAAGTAATACGGATCACTTCAATGCAATACCCGGTATGTCACACCTCGAGGAGGCGGCTACACGTGGTATTAGCGCATCGGTCATCATATCCATATTCTTCCCTTCCCACCCCGTAAGGTTATTTAAAATGCATGTGTTGGTCACGAAAGCTTATTGCATGCCATTACCCGTCCCATCCTATAAGTCTTGGAGGGTGATTAGGACCACTAATCCTACAATGTAGGAACTAGGCAGAACCCTTAGGTTTAAAGGTCAAAATACTAAGCGACATACAAAAACAAGTAGGACTGCACATATGGGGAACACATAGGGAAAAATAAAGGCTCATAGATACCTCCACAAGTAGACATATAATTGGCACGTCTCAACGCACTTAAGTCTCAATGACAGGAATTTAAAACAAGAGTTTCTGAGTAAATTCTGACAGTTTTAGTGAGAGAATATGTTTGAAAACTTAGTTAGTGAAAGCAGAAGGTTCAATTAAGACTGAGTAATTCAAAGGAATGATTGACTTTCAGAAATGCAGTAGTTTACAGGAAGCAGTAGGATTTAGAAGTACACAGCGACTTAGAATTCTCATTAAAGCATGATTTTGAGATAATATAATGATTCAAAAGAGAAGTGACTTAAAAGGTACAATAGCTTAACACAGAGTAAGAGTCAGCAGTTTAAAGAGAGAGTTGTAATAACGGGAGTAGGTAAAATTGTTACAGAAAAAGATTCAAAATAGCATGATTTTGAGCAGAGTGGTATAACTCTGAAACCAGTAGTTTGAAGACATAATAGGACAAGAATTAGATACAATTCCGACAAAGAGGAAGTAAATGCATAGCTTCAAAGATTCTGTGATTAAAAGACTAGAGGAGTAGAGAGAACTTTTAAAAGAGATACAACACAGAGTGAAAGGCATCATAGTTCAACATTTTCAAAAGGACTGATTGATTTTAATATTAACACGCCAAGAACATAATTGGTTTTGATTTTTATACATATTTGGCCTAAAGTTTGCCTAGGCGTCGTATACATTGCCTATTTATTTCAAAGAGGTGTACATGCATATTTAGTCCTGATTTTAAGAGGTACAGATTTGCATAAATGTTTCAAACGGTTAAATACATTTTTACGAGATTATTAGATTAACATGCTGATTCAGATGTTCAACAACTGTAACTCAAATAGATATGAAATCCTAAATGACAGGATATCTAATGCACATAGGGAGACCTAAAAGATGGCTTCTGAATGCTATGATTATAAAAATGTAGTGATGGCATTCTATAGCAGTCTCATTATTTATTTATTTTTGCAATTATTAGCTGTGGTCATGGTTTACGAAATAAATATGATAACATGCTGAAAGTAAAGGACCTAAAGCATGATTTCTAATGAGGGAAATGCATGTCCTAGACAGGTTATCTACTGCACAGATAAGTAAATAAAACCCTATAAACATGTTTTCTACCCGTTTACTAGACTAAGCATGCATAGTCCCCATATTCACTATCCAGCCCCAATATTCGTTTACAAATTATTACAGACCATAATAAATGAATTACAATAATAAGAAGGAAAATAAGAAGTTATTCTATAGGGAGCCTTCAATCAGGCCTTATCTCCCAGGCTCACCCCTCTCAATTCCACAGCCTTACATTATCCTGGGTGCGGCAAAGCTCCCAAAGGCCTTAGTAAAGGGCCCTGGCCAATACCAGCACCAAGCAAATGCCCATGGTCAAACAAGTGCAGTGTAGAGTACCCTTATCTCAGTGTCTCAAGGTTCAGAGGGAACTCATGGTCCCTAAGAGATGCACACACTGAAGGGGTGGAACCTAAAAGTCTAGGAATTGTGAAGTGCTTAAAAGAGATTAAGACAAGGGATTTTAAAATCACTTAAAGATTAACAGAAGAAAATAACTTTTGAAATAGGAAGTAATAGCACTAATCAGAACTCAGTAGAATTCCAAGAAACGAACAAACAGGTAAAGGGATGCAGGGGTAACATGAGATTAGTTTTGAATAAAGGAGGCAACAACATCTAGTCAGAAAACAATCACAAGCAAAGACAGGAGGTTGGAGACAGATAGTAACTTGCACATGATTGGTACTCAGAACAAATCACATATTACAGATGAGGGTACAACATTTACTAAAGAGAACATATAAGTGACATTTAGATAGGCAGACAAAAATGGGATTAGCCACACAGTCAAGGAGTCACATAGATTATGAAGACATCATAAAGACTGGTGAAGAGAGGCAACAGATTCAGTAGAGTCATAAGCAACAATCACAGACAGAATTTAGGGAGTTTAGATGATAGCAAATAACCAATTTCAATTACAAGTTCATCACACATGGAGGATAACTTCATGGAAGTTATAAGCAACTATACAACTGTTAAATAGATCACAGAAGAGAGGCTAGGCAGTTGATGAAGGAGACATGCTAGACATGCAAAGGGGAAAAAGAGACAGTAATCCATAGTCAAGTGATCCCACAAGCCTTAATGAACCATAGGGAATAGAGCAGGAGTCAGTGCTAAGCTAGAAGAAGAAGAGAAATCATATAAAGGGATTAGGCATGCTAGTGACATAGCAGGCAATAGAAACACAAATAGAAGCATAATAGGAACGATAGGAAATTTAAATAATATTGAAGCATGTTGCTTGAATACTAGAAACGTACCAGTTATGCAACCAAAGAGCAGCGTAGGGTAGTGAATATCACAATATTAGCCTTGGCTTAGCAGCCGGCTAATAGTAAGCAACAAAGACTAACAATAGAGACAAGAGAGAGAGCCAAGAAGCAGAACACAAGAGAGTATTCTATAGAGAATTGAGCAAATGTTCGACTGCCCAATGTTAGTCTGCCCGTTATGCAAAAGAGAAGGGAGTACTTATAATGCTGAAAACGAGTAAACAAATAAGGCAAGGAACAATGTCTTAACACAAGTATGGGAATAGTGTCCAATCAGTATCAATTAGGGATATGGACTCCCTTAATTAAGGAATCAAGTTCAAACGGACACAATCAAAGCTAAATAAGGAAAAGGAATCATTGTAAAACTGATTTTACAATAATAAGAGTAATAAAGTATAAATCCTGTATTAAGGCTATAACATACAATTAAGGAAGTCTGTATTAACATAAAAATAGGGCAGCGTACCAATTTTGAATTTTGGAAATAGGTTCAAGGAAATACACTTGAAAATTAAAGAGAATCAGTAATAAACAAGGAAAGTATCACATAGATAAGAAAGCAATTCAAAATCATAGGCATAGGGCATATATCACGAGCTTAACGGGTAATTACATAGAATCAATGTAACAATCATGTGAACAATCAATAACGAGCAATCAGACTCGATAAATAACAGGTATCGAGCAAAATCAGTCAAACCCTAGCAGGAAACAAAAAGCACATAGACCACACACGAGACCCAGAACACTCATGAAAGACATGCAATCATGTCGAACAAGTAAGCATAGAGATCGAAAGCAAAAAATCAGAAACTAGGTTTCGATTAAGGATTTAGGGTTTCAGCAAAGAATCAAACAAAGTAGAAAAACCTCGAATAAACAAGCGAACATAAGAAGAATCGTAAAAAATAAAACTAAGGAATCAGGGTTTAAAATCGTTTAAGAGGGGTTTGAAGAACCCTAGTTCTTAGAAAACGAAAATCATTCGAAGAATACTAGGTTTTTTAAGAAATGTAGATGAAAATCACTGAGATAAATGCAGATCTTAAGAGAAGTTGAAAGGTCAGAACTAGGGTTTCAGAGAGAACCCATAGATAACTGAAAAACCTGGTGTAATACTCAGAGAGGTTGGTAGTCGGAACACCATCGGGTCGATCCTCGCCAGAGAAGGCCGGAAACGCCCAGGCAGGAGCCTCCATGGCCGTTCTGGCACGGTTGAAGTCTCAAAGGGTCTCAGAGACAAGGTGACAGGAGAACATAACTTCATGGTGGTCGGTGGTTGAAGGGATGAGCCTGGGAGTGGCCGGAGATGAAGGCTGAGTCCATCGGAGAAGGTAAATAGCCGGAAGATTCTAGAGAGAGTAGAGAGAGAGGGCCGTTAGAGAGAGATGAGAGGTCTCGAAAATGAGGGGTCTGGGAGGGGGGGAGGGGGGGTTAGGTTAGAATTTAAATAAGGTAGGTTAAGTCTGGACCATTGATCTTGTGTGATCAACGGTTCAGATCAGACGTGGGGTTGGTCCGGGTAGGATTTTTAGTTGGGCTGGGTATTTTTGTGTTTGGGTTTGGGTTGTAATTGGGTTAATTAATTGGGTGGGTATGGATTAAAATCAGACAAGAAATTAAATGGGATGTGGCTAGTTATTAAATACCCTTGAAAAATAGATAATTAATTAAATAAAATAGCTAATAATTGTATAAAATGAAATTAAGTTTAAAATAGTATAATTATAGTAATTAAAAAATATAAAAGACATGAAATCTGATTTTAAGGGTATACAATGTCTAATTAGGCTATAACCGCAAAACAATTGTAATTGCAATTAAATAGTACTCGATTAGTCAATTTACGAAATAATTGAAATTTAATAAGTAAAAGATGATTATAAATGACATATTAAATTGAAAAATATTTTGAGATTTATTTAGAGCATAATTTATGAATTATGAAAAATACGAAATATCGAATAAATAGGGAATAACTCAAATGAAAATATGTAAAAATTAGGAAAAATTATTCATTATTGCTAAGAGTGATTTTGAAGCATGTAGGCAGGATTTTAAAAATAATTTGGGAAAAAATTGGGTATCAACAGATGCCCCTCTTTACCCGGAAAGGATGAAAGAGTTATCGGGTAAAGATATGATGGCCAATTTTGACCTGAGATGAAGCTGCGGGATAGAATTCGGTTGTACCCTGGTTTCTGAGCTGCCTACATATCTCTGGTTTTAGAGGAATCAGGCCGCATGTAGTTCCGGAATCATCGGCGAATATACCGACGATGTTTTACAAGAACGGACACAAGGTGCATGGTGGGGTAAGAGTACGAAGATCTTTCGGGGTTGTGTCGAAGAACTGGAGCGGTCCGCTCCTGCCTGGTTGGTTGTTCTGGCTGGGTTAGCTGCAAATAAAGAACGAACGTATATTGTGCATAATATAAACATGATGCAAGTTCCCGTGGGACTATGGATGATGTCTTCGGACAGTTAGGATGATGTCCTTAGACCATGATGTCCTGGGCCATGAATCGCTTGGTGCGGGATTCGCAGGCTATGAAATGATGTTCTCGGGCCATGAGGATGGTTCCTTCGAACCATGATGCCTTTGAATAATGATATGCAAGTTGGATATAAGAGATCCGCTGGCTATGAAGTGATTTTCTCAGGCCATGAAGATGGTGCCTCTAAACGATGACGCCTTTTGGACAAGCTGGCGATATTTCAACCCATGAAGGATGTAATAGTATGATGTTGACAAGACAGAGCTTAGTCTTGCGATTTACGGAAAGAAAGAGGGCAGAGCTTAGCCCGAAAGAAAGCGTAAATAAATGACGTAACGAAAGGTGACTGCTTTGGAAAGGTAGAAAGGAGTTTAGCGTAGCGAAATGAGATGCAGAGAGAGGTAGCGTGGAACCTCGGAAGGCAGAATGATAGCCTTATGCAATGCAGGAAATAAATGCTGGGGAGGTAGCGCTTAACCTCGGAAGGCAGAAGTTAGCCTTATGCAATGTGAGAAAAATGCAGAGAGACAATGCTTAGTCTCGAAAGGTAGAAAGTAGCATTGTGCAATGTGAATGTAGATGGAGGTAGAGCTTAACCTTATGCAAGATGGAGACAGAGCTTAGTCTCGGAAGGCAGAAAGTAGCATTATGCAAAAATGCGAATGCAGATGGAGGTAGAGCTTAACCTCATGCAAGACGGAGACAGAGTTTAGTCTCGGAAGGCAGAAAGTAGCCCTATGCGAAGTGAGAATGGAGGTAGAGCTTAACCTCATGCAAGACGGAGACAAAGCTTAGTCTCGGAAGGCAGAAAGTAGCCTTATGCGAAAATGCGAATGGAGGTGGAGGTAGAGCTTAACCTCATGCAAGATGGAGACAGAGCTTAGTCTCGAGAGGCAGAAAAGTAGCCTCATGCAATGCAGAAAATAAAGTGATAGTAAGAGTTCTTAGATGATGATAAAGTGCGATGACACGACTGTTGTGAATGAAGAATCGCTTGCAATGATGATAGTAGTAAGCATTTGGCATGTGCAATGAATTTGACGGTGTATCCTTGAGAAGCGTGCATCTTATGGGGATATTGGGATGTCTTGGGCTTTCGCCGTATTCGTGCCTGCATCTAAAGAAAAATCGTGAGTTCTGTAAAGGGTAAGGTTAGTTTGTATCCTTGCTGGCTCGGATCGGCCTATCTGCTTGATGATGATGACTTTGTTTGTACCGCAGGGGTAGCGTTGCTAAAACAAACTGCTTTTTGAGAAAATAAATATGCATGGTTTTATAAAATATGATATGACATATAGAAAGCATAGTTTTCTTTGGATGAACCGACGACCGTGACGCGGTTCAATACATTGGAACCTCTATTGCTGCGGAGATTTGAGAGTTCCTCCTCAACCTTTGCCCCAGTTTGATGGGTGAAGTCTTCTGGCTGTTACTGGTGTGGTGCTCGGCTGAACTTGCTTCGCAATTTTGAGGTCCCTCCTCAAAATTCTGCCCCAGTTTCCATTCGTGGGGAAAATGAAATTTTATTAGAATGTGACCGAACCCACATGGCTGCCTACGTATCCCCTCTTAAACGGTAATCAGATCAGGCTTAGTTCATTTTACAACATTGATAGAAGCATAACAATTACACATAGTAGCGCTTGACTGCATCTGAATTGATTGGTTTAGGCCAAACTTCTCCATCCATTTCCGCCAGTATGAGTGCTCCTCCTNAATGACAAACCGCGTTCATTCTTTTCCCGTCTATGAGGGCCAATTGCTCATAGCGGCTTCTTACCCATTCTGCGTCGCTGAGCTCAGCTTCTTGTATAATTCTCAGGGATGGAATTTCAACTTCAGCAGGAATGACGGCTTCTGTACCGTATACCAACATGTAAGGAGTTGCCCCGATTGATGTGCGAACCGTGGTGCGATACCCCAACAGAGCAAATGATAATTTCTCATGCCATTGCTTGTACTTTTCTATCATCTTTCTTAATATCTTCTTGATGTTCTTGTTGGCAGCCTCGACGGCTCCGTTCATTTGAGGTCTGTATGCTGTAGAATTCTTGTGCTTGATCTTGAAGGTTTCACACATTACTTTCATCAAATCACTGTTGATATTGGAACCATTATCGGTGATGATTCACTCTGGAACTCCAAACCGACAAACAATGCGATCGCGGACAAAGTCGGCTACCACTTTCTTAGTAACTGCTTTGTGAGATGCTTCTTCAACCCATTTGGTGAAATAGTCAATGGCAACCAAAATGAACTTGTGTCCGTTGAAGGCAGAATGCTCGATTGGTCCAATAACATCCATGCCCCAAGCGGCGAACGTCCAGGGTGAGCTTGTTGCATTAAGCTCACTGGGAGGTACCTTTATCATATCCCCATGTATTTGACACCGATGGCATTTGCGGACATACTGGATGCAGTCTGTTTGCCATGGTCATCCAGAAATAACCAGCCTGAAGAATCTTTTTTGCTAAAACAAACCCGTTCATATGAGGGCCGCATGTACCAACATGTATTTCCTCCAACAGCATCGTTGCTTCCTTTGCTTCGACACATCTTAGCAAACCCAGATCGGGAGTCCTCCTATATAGGATTCCTCTGCTGTGAAAGAAGTTGTTTGATAATCATCGTAGAGTGTGCTTTTGAGTGGCGTTTGCATGCTCTGGGTACTTTCCCTCCGCCAAGTACTCCTTAATATCATGAAACCAAGGCTTTCCATCTGCTTCTTCTTCAACGTGTGCACAGTAAGCCGGCTGAGTGTGAATCCCTACCGGGATAGGATCAATGAAATTCTTATCTGGATGCTGGATCATTGATGACAAGGTGGCCAGTGCGTCGGCGAACTCATTATGGATTCTAGGAACATGCCGAAATTCAATATTTGTGAACCTCCTTCTCAATTCATGCACACGATGTAGGTATGGCAGTATCTTGGAATTCTTGGTCGCCCATTCTCCTTGAACTTGGTGTATTAATAAGTCCGAATCACCAATCACTGTCAGTTCAGAAAAGGTTTAACATTTTAGACTTCAATTTTTTTAGAGAGATGGGAATAAATGAATGACATTACACTTCAGCAGTTTAAAAAGGCATATAAGTATTGAAGAGACTATTAACCCGAGTCAAAGGAACCAGGTTCCGTGACGGTTTTTAAAAATTTGAGCAGAAACTCCTAGAAGGGCAATGTCACTCTTACTTGTTTTGTTCTGAAACTGCCATGTATGTATACCAGTAACAATATAGATTTGAGTTAGATGTCTCCAAAAAACACTTTTTAGCATTGTACCTTTCTTTCTTAACATAGCCTATCATCAAGGGACCAGGTCCTTAGTTAAGCTTGATCAACCCCAACTCCGGACGATTTCTTTCAAAGTGTTCACTACTCAGCGCCTTGGTGAAGATGTCTGCTACATGTTCCTCCGTCTTCCAGAACTTCATACAAATCAGAAAATTTTCAACATTATCCCTAAAAAAGTGATGTCGCACATCAATGTGCTTTGTTCTCTTGTGTTGTACCGGGTTCAAGCTGTAAATACACCAAAGTCTTCAAGATGTTGCTTGATCTATAGTAATTGATCACAACAAGAAGCAACAACCACGTATTCATCTTCAACAGTAGAAAGAGCCATAATTTTTTTTTCTTTACACCCCATGAGATCAAGCATGACCTCAAAAAATGTGTCCTTCCAGATGTGCTCTTTCTATCTACCAGATATTCAACATAATCAGCATCATCATATCCAACCAAGTCAAAAGTATCTCCTGAAAAATAGACGAGGACCAGGTCCTGCATTCCCTTAGGATACCTCAAAATTCCCTTATCAGCCTTCAAGTGAGAGTCTTTTGGGCCAGGTTCCAATCATTGCTCTCTCTGAAGGCCTAAGGACTAGGTGTCACACTTGGTTCCTCTCAACTTATGGAGTTCTTCTTGCATAACAGCTATCCAGTAGCATTTTTCAATGCTTCTTTGATGTTCTTAGGCTCGATTTGACAAGAACGCTGAGAGGGAAAACACGTTCCTTACCTTAGAACTATGTTGAATACCAGAGTCTAAGGGTATGATTATATTTTTAAGGGATGTGAACTCTTTTGCTTCTAGTTTGATACTTGAACTTTAGAATTTGAAGGACCAGGTTCCTCTATACGTGAATTGTAACGACCCAGCTGGTCGTTTTGTGTGTTGGGACTCCGTTCCCGTGAATGACTCTTTTCATAGCGGCTACTCGTACCTTATGACTTGTGTGGGCAGGTAGTTCGAGATTCAGAAGTGATTTGGCCAGTTAAGGAACACTTGGTTCCTGAAGGCTAGCCTATTTGGCTAATTTTGGTTCCGAGCAGCATTTTTAGCAAACGACCTCAGAATCGAGTTCTAACAGCTCCAGCAACTCCGGATGATGATTTCGGACTTGGGAGTGTGTTCGCCTCGGGTTTCTGATGACCCGGGAGTATTTCAGCACCTGAACTGGAATTCAGGATTTCATAAGATTTGGAATTCAGCCTGGAATTGGACCTCGTGATATCATGCTCCGAATGGAATTTCAGAACTGGAAATAGTTCTGTATAGTCATTTATGACTTGCCCGCAAAATTTGGGGTCATTCCGAGCATTATAGACCCGTTCGGCGTATCGGTGAGCCATTTGAATTTTCTTGAAATCCTAAGTTGGGGTTTTGGAGGGTGATTTCTAGTTTGGATGATGTTTTTAGTGTTCAGGGAGCTCGAGCAAGTCCGTCATGTGATTAGGGACTTGTTGGTATAATTTGTCGAGGGCTCGAGTGGGTCCAGGGGTCCCCCAGACCCCGATCGGGGTCAAAAACCAGCAGTTGCACAGCTGGTGGGAAATCTTCTAGTGTGACCGCACCTGCGGTCCACGAGCCGCAAGCGCGAGGCTCGCACCAGCGGCCTTTCCATCGCAGGAGCGGCCTTAGTCATAGGGGAGACTCTTCCTCTCGCAAGCGCAGCTCCGCAGGGGCGGGCCAGGATCTGCAGGCGCGACCATTCCCCAGGGCCCAGGCCATCGCAGGCGCGACCAATTTCCCGCAGGTGCGAGTCCGCACCTGCGATCCAAAGTCCGCAAGAGCGAGAATTCCCCCCAGTGCCCAGGCCTTTTTCNTATTAATTCAGGTAAGTGATTCTGTAACCCTTCGCATGTTAATTTCTTCAATTCTTTGGAAATTTCCACCTCCAAATTCATAGAAATTCATAAGAAATTGTTGGGGAGAATAGAGGGTTTTGAGGAAAGATGCAATTTCTGATTTTTGGGCCGTTATAGGATGATTAATTGAGTTAAGCTTGATCTTTAGGCGACATATAGCGCATTTCTTCAAGAATTATAATTTTCCGGACGCCAAGGCTCGAAGTTGAATTTCCAAAGTACGTCAAGAATGTGTTTTTAGGGAAAATCCTTGATAAATCCTCCTCGATTCTTCCTAAATTGATATAATTATGTGTTTTTGGCTAGTTGCGAGCCAACGAGGGTGATTCGGAGGATTCGTGCGTCTTGTTGATTGGTCCGTTGGCCGGAGGAGCACTTGTCCAGGTGAGTCTCCTTTCCAAACTT